>MU223492.1:1175923-1211912 GCA_018584345.1 Thuja plicata | reverse complement strand
AACAAATTTTTAAAAAGTTGTCACCAAGTTGTAAAAGTTGTCATTATAATTTTGACAACTTTTGAACAACTTTTACAATTATTGTTTAAATATCCTCAAACCTTCACTAAACATTTTAAAATATGATTCAAATATTTTAAATACTCTAATTTCATCAATTCCACTATATTTGGATATATAGTTCAAATATTGAGACATCCAAATAATAGGTGCTCCTGCACCACCCTTCCTAGTGGGATCTTGGAGGAGTGTTATGGGCATCTCTTCTACCATGGGTAACTAGAGGCCTCTTGGATTATACAGGGAAAGAGATAATTCTAAAGGTTCTAGTCCCAATCTTGGGTTTGGGATGGAAAGATGGGTGCAAATGTCAAAAAAATAAGCTTAATGAGCCTATATACCCTGGGTTCCAGTGTGGAAACCTAGGGCTCTGATACCAAGATATCATGCCCTGCTAGGGAACCAGGAAGAAAACTAGAAAGATTACTAAGTTAAGAGCCATTGTAGGGTGGAAATTTTTTTTTTTTGAAGTTACAATTTCCATTTAAAAATTCTCCCTAGTTCCCCAATGAACATAACCTAAGCATAACTTTTATTATTTAAAGAAAGACATAAGATTACAAAATTTTCATTATATCACAGTCCCTAATATTTCATCTAAATCAATTTAACCTTTAACATTCAAGAAATTTTATTTCCAAACTTTACAAGAAATAGGAATAAAGTAATGAGCATTCCTAACAACCATCCCATGCCATTTAGAAATAAATAATCATTGCATTTACAATATCAATATAGCAAATTCTTTTACTCTCTTTTGTAACCATGATGTATCATAATTCTAACATGTCTTCCATAAACATAGATCATTTCTTTTCTGAATTATAAATTCATTCTTTACATTGAAAGATAATTCATCCCTTTTGCATTTTCCTAAAGCTACCCATCCCATTACATTATTTTGGAACAAATCAAATAATATTTACATTCATCCCCTCTTGGGAGGTTACATCAATAAAATACTATTACATGGCTAACAACAAGGAACAATAAGAAGTCTTCGTCTTCCATAAATATGGAGAAAGCACAAGAAAGGTCCATACACAACTTTACGAATAATACCTCAATAAAATATTTACCACCCAACCATGTGGATATCCAAAAAGGATCCACTCCCCCATGCTAGGAGATAAACACTATGATCCACGCAAGAAGGTGATAACTAGGCCATTCCTAAGGATAGGGTAGTGCATTTCCCAAAAACATAAATTGAAACATTAGAAAATTACAAAGACATGAAGACATTAGTAGAAACTCTAGGACATACTAGGTGAGTATCATCACATAGCCCTCACCCCTTGGGTTATCCTGGTAAGCCACCTTGGGCCCCGACCCCCAAGTAGACACATACGGAACCGCGCACCTCTCATAGGGATGAGATTGTTCAATTGTGCTATCACAATAGAACCTTCTTGCACTCCCATCTATATCCTTTACTAGTACTACCAACATGGGTGAGGCTTATCTTAGTTAATGTGTAATTCCCTTCCCCTAAATTATTATTGTTATCACTAGATTAAACAACTCCATAGTGGGTTATCCTAGTACTAGCCACTTAGGGCCCTAGCCCCCACTGTAAGCCCTCACCTAGTGTTCCTAGGTTTCCTACCTCTATCAATCTCATCAAAATACATAAAGATAAGAATTGAAGGTGTACAAGAGTTCATAACATCCATATGGAACATAAAGAAAGTTACACAAGGTTTCTAGGGTACTTGAAACAACCCTAACCCTAATCAGGGTTCAAAAACTTATAGAAAGATTTTAAATGATCATTAACACAATATCATATGAAAATCAAGTATTCTACAAGTATGAACATCCTCTAGGACCAACCCTGGGTCAAAACCAAACCCTAAACCCTTTCAAAAACCCTAAAACACAAATTGGAAGAGTCCTGCGTAGGTGGAACCCTAAGCTGTGCATGTGGTGATCTAAGCTACATAGTTGGTGACCTAATCTACACAGGTGGTAAAACCTATGTAGGTGGTGATTTCTATGTAGGTGGTCACACATCCTACATAGGTGATTCCCATTTCTATGCAGGTGGTCAGGACTTGTGCACACTCCGGACAACAACCTTCAGATTCAACCTTCCGGGTAGAAATGGATATGATTTAGGCCTGGAAGGAAGAATCAGAGAGATACCCAATTGGGATCCATCAGTTATCCTTCCAAAACATCCCTCAAAACCATCTACCTTCTTGGTAAATCTATTTAGTTTCTGCCTATAAGTGCAAGGTGCAGAAAGGTGACCACCAAAAGACATCATTCTAACCAAGATAAAAGTCTGCATAATATCTATAGAAAGAGGTTCTATCTAAAAGAAAATACACTCTAACATGGAAATACACAGAGAAGGAAAAACAAATAACAGTTCATAAAATTTATTCATTACAAGGTATACTTTTGTTATTTAATTAATGCCGAACAACATATTATCCAAATAGTCATAAAGGATTTCCATAGAACACACAACTATAGCAGACAGTAAATAATCATATCAAAACATGGAAATCATATAAACAGGAATCTCCTTTCCAGGTAGAGCCTACCTGGAGTCCTATGGAGAAACCATCGAGGCAATCCAAATCTATTCTAGCCAAGCCTATTCTCCTCTAGCCTTTCAAGAAACCAGATATTCTCCAAATGTTTCCCTTAATCTTTCTAATAGTTTTCAGATATATATAAAGTTGTCCGTATATAATTTCTCTGTATTCTTCCTAACTCACTACTCTCTACATTTCCCTTCCATAAATATGTTGGAGGATTGGTTGCACGGGAAGTTTCAATCGATGCAACCATCCACAACTATCTTCTGGTTATTAGTTTGAACATAATAGTCTTTAGATAATTTAATGCATAGATAGTTTCCTGAGAATGTTTTATTTAAATTACCTCCTTCATTACTTTATGTTTTAATTCATGCTTAAGGTAACTTCTTATTATTTATTCTAGCTTTTACCTTGGATAGAGATTAGTTACTTTTCTCTTTTAAAGGAATAATATAATTTCACATAATAATTAATTTCTTTCTTACAAACAAAAAGGCACATAGTAATTAAATACATACACACACCCATTTATTAAAAAATTTATATAGGCATATTTATATAATCATATATATAGAAATATGCATATGTGTGCACCCATATGCTTATGTGTACATATATCTATGAAAATATTATTATTATAATTGCACATTACTAAATACATTTAGAAAAGGTTTATTACCATGTATTTAACTCCATCATACCATCAAATAATTACTAACCAATAATTCAACCACAAAACAATACTCACCTAGTCCTAGGGACAACAACAAATATCCATAATAAGAAATTATAAATGGACATCAATCCATAAATGAAGGACAATTCCAAAAAAAGACCCAACTCGGGAGCAGGGATCATGGCAAGGCTAAGTCTTGCGGCAGCAGGTGTTATCTCCGTCACAATAACGATCAAGGATTTAGAGAGCACGCTCAAACCTGTGGAGTTAGGTGAAGACGATGCTTGGTACATACAACCTGCATCACTAAGGAGAGATAAATGTGCATAGAAACATATATACATATATAAAACATTGCAAACATATGACCAAGAGTGATACATCATGTGGACCTTAGCTAAGTGAGTAACTACGACTTCGTCCTGAGTCATGAAAACACGTCGGACATATATGCTAGAATAAAGCATCATAGATAATTCATGAAAACACATTAGTCAAAATAGAGCATCATATGTGGGAAAGATTATAATTCCATTTCTTATTGCATCTAAAAGAAGAAGATAATAATTATTTTCACAAAGACATTAATCATGAATACATATATCAAAACATCTAGTTAAGCATAATATCATCTAGATCTATCAAAATATAAACAACTGAAATCATATAGTTCATGTCAAAATGTCCAATTTTAAAATAATAGTATAGTCCTCTGAGAGGGTATCACATCTCATATGATTGAGGAACAAGATGATAATAAAACGAATTATTTCTTTGATACTAAAATGGGGTCATTTCAAGTGCAGGAAAGTCAAGCTATAAAAGGATCACAACCTGCATTGTTGTCAGAAAATGTAAGTAACTTATTTGAATAGTCTAATTTATGGATAATGTATTTTGATGGTGCCAGTTCGAAGGAGGGGGCTGGAGCTGGAGTTTTGTTGATATCTTCCTCTAGAAATACCTTCAAATTTTCATTTTCTCTATTGTTTAATTGTACAAATAATGTGGTAGAATATGAGGCTTTGTTGATAGGTCTGAGACTAGCTACAAGACATGGAATCAAATGTATCAAAGTTATTCAGGACTCAGAGCTAGTGGTATCTCAGATCAAATCTAAATATGCATCAAAGAACCACAGATTGAAGCAGTACCGTAATGCAGTATCAGATGAGATAGAAAGTTTTGATGCATTTAGTATTGGCTGGATGGATAGAAGCCAAAATAGAATGGCAGATCTACTTACTAACATTGCTTTAAGGCTAGAAGAAATTACCTTTTCTGGAATTTCTGAGATAGAAGTTCAAACTAGGCCTTCCACACCTAACAATGTGGATAGCTGGCAAGTGTTTGATGATGTAGATATTCTTAGATTCTTGTATTGTGAGGCTGGTCTTGATAACAAAGAGATAGATTTCACAAAGTATGTAAAAAACATTGATGGAAAGGATATTGTCTTGGGAAAGGAAATATTGCATCTGAATTCAAATAAAGTCCCAAAAGGACTAGTTGTTTTGTAGAGGGCCTTTGATAGTAAGGATAGACCATACCCTATCACATGTGTAAATAGATCTAAATATTTGGAGGAAGTTAATGTGGGAATAGAAGAAGTTCCTAAGAACTTATTTATTGGTAAGAAAATGTCACCCAAGGTAAAGAAGGATTTGACTGATCTTTTAAGGAAATACAAAATTTATTTTCTTGGACATATGATGACCTAAAGGAATATAATGAGGAACTATTCAAACATGAAATTCCATTAAAAGAAGATGCCAAGCCCTTTAGGCAAAAGAAGAGACCCATAAATCCCACCCTTAGGCCTAAGATGGAACATGAATTGAAAAAGATGAAATATGTTGGGATAATCAAGCCCATTAGGCATTCTTCTCGGGTTTCTAATATGGTCCCTATTAGAAAGAAGAATGGGGATATCAGGCTATGTGTGGATTTCAAAAATTTGAATATATCTTCCTTGAAGGATAACTATGCTCTCCCCAACATGGAGAATATGCTGCAGAAATTCACTGGATGTGAAATTATGTCCATGATGGATGGATTCTCTGGGTATAACTATATTATGGTCAAAGAATCAGAGTATTTTAAGACTACTTTCACCACGCCATGGGGAGCATATGTGTATGTGAGGATGCCTTTCGGTTTGATGAATGTTGGGGATACTTTTCAAAGGGCCATGGATGTTGCATTTTCAAACTTCCTGCAAAAATTTCTTTAGGTCTATCAGGATGATCTCATAGCCTATTCAAAGAAGGAAGAGCAATATTGTGAGCATTTGGAATTTTTTTTTGAAAGAGCCTTAGAATTTGGGATTTATCTCATTTCCAAGAAATGCATCTTTGGGGTGACAAAAGGTAAGTTATTGGGTCACATTGTTTCAAAAGAAGGGGTTAGAATTAACCCAGATAGGGTAGCTTCTATTGACAGAGTACCTATCCCAAGAAATGTCAAGGGAATTTAGTCCTTCTTCGAGCAGGTAAAATTTCTCAAAAGGTTTGTAACTAACTTTGCTGAAAAAAGTAGAACAATTTCAAAGATGTTAAAGAAGGATGCTAAAATGGAATGGGATGGGGAGGCCACCAAGTATTTTCAAGAAATTAAGAAGGCTATTAAGGATGCCCCTATCTTGAGAAATCCTGATTATTCAAAGCCCATGAATATTTTTTCATTTGCATCTTATCACACTATTGTTGCTGTGTTATTATAGAAGAATGAAGAAGATTTTGAGTAGCCTATTGCCTTTTTTAGCAAATTATTATAGGCTGCAGAGCTCAAGTATGATATAACTGAGAAACATGCCTATGCATTAGTAAAATCTATGAAAGCTTTTAGATGTTATCTAATAGGTGCTATTGTAGTGGCTTATGTTCGTTCAGCAATAGTTAAGGACATCTTTACTCAACAAGAGGTGTCAAGAAAGAGATGCAGATGGATAAATAAGATTCAAGAGTTCAATATAGAAATCCAAATCACAAAATTGGTTAGAGGGATGGGTTTAGATAAACTGATGGCTATTGCAAACTTGGATGCTAATCACATTAATACCCTAGAAGAAGAACAAAGACCTTTCATTTGTAACCTTGACCATTGTGACTGGTACACTATCATTATTTATTATTTGCAAAGGATGAATTCTCTACAGGGCATGGATGAGAATAAGAGAAGAACATTAAAATTGAAAGCAATCCATTTTTCCCTGATCAGAGATGAGTGTGGTGGAGCCCTGAATGAATTTTATTGAAATGTGTTGATAAAGAACAAGCAAACATGATCCTACAAGATATGCATAATGGAGTGTGTCGTGGCCATTACATGGCCAAGACTACTGCACATAAGATTTTGAGAGCAGGGTTTTGGTGGCCAACTATTTTTAAAGATGCTTATTAGCTGGTTAAAAGATGTGATGCTTTCCAATGTTTCTATGGTAAGCTAAAATTTTTCAGGTAATATACCCCTCACACCAGTGGAAGTTCAAGCCCCTTTTCAGCAATGGGGTATTGCTTTTATAGGAGAGATAGCTGCAAAGTCCAGTGGAGGACATTCATGGATCATTGTAGCTACAGACTACTTTACTAAGTGGTGGAAGAAATTCCCACTAAGAGAGCTACAAGTAAAGTGGTGATTGATTTTTTACTGAAGAACATAATTACTAGATTTGGGTGCCCAGAGAAGATAATCTCAGATAATGCCATGTGTTTTAAGTTTGAAGAGTATGTCAAATTTTGTGTTGAATATGGTATTCAGACCTCATACTCTGCACCTTATCACCCACAAGGAAATGACCAAGTTGAATCCACCAATAAGAGCCTCCTCAAGATTATTAAAAGAGTTCTGGATACAAACAAGAAGGCCTAGGATTCAAAGTTAACATTGGTTGTATGGGCAGATAGAGTGACATCAAAAAAGGCTTTTGAATGTGCACCTTTTGATCTAGTTTATGGGATCCAAGCAAGACTACCCCAAAATAATTTGATGCACATGTACACGTTTGTTCAGACTTATGATGATGACATTGATAATGACATGCAATTGAGAATTGATGACCTAATGGAGTTAGATGAAGCCAGGAGGGAAGCTTCTGTGAAGAATGCAAAACTTCAATTGTAGGTGAAGAACTTGTATGACAACAAGGCAGTATCAAGACATTTTGATGTGGAAGATTATGTTATCATGTGGCATGCCAGGTTGGAAGACAAGGGCAAGCATGGAAAATTTGAGCCAATTTGGTTGGAACCTTATATTGTTCATGAAAGGTATGGAAAAAAACCATATTTATTAAAAGATATCACTGGAAATATTTTAGAACTGTCAGTTCATGGATAGTTCTTGAAGTTATACTTCTCATGAAGTCTAATTATCCATGAACATTAGGATTGTATACATAGTGTGTTTCTTTTTGTCTTAGCTTGGTTTGATTTCCTGTTGTGTGAGTAGTTTGTTTTCCAGTAGGTTGGTCTGCTTCCCCCCAAGATTTTGAATTCTTGTAACACCTACAGGAGGTATTCATCCCCAGAAAGAGCCACTGTTAGGTCTAGTTTAAATTATTTTTCAAAAGAAATGAATTCCTGGCTTTTATCTGAAAGAGGGCCTTGTATAATTTTTGAAACCCTTGTTGTCATGTTTCTAAGTATGAAATTTGGTCCTAAAGTCTTATGTGTCGAAGTGGCTTCTAATTTTGTGTTACTTTTTGCCACTTAAGTCATGTCTTATATGTGTCACTTTTAAGAATATGTTCATGTTCATTAAGTTGTTGGTATCCTAACGCCATGGTTTTTATTCACTTCCCAAGTCCAAAGTCTGCAAGATATATTAAATTCACTATCTGTTGAGCTAATGTGTTTTGATCCAATGGATTGCGCATTCCCACTATGTGAAGGTGATCAAATTTTAATATTTAAGGTAGTGCACCGTTGCACCACATGTCTTTGGCAGGACCAGATGCATCAAAGATACATATTGAAGGATATTTCAAAGATTTTTTTATCCAACGGCTGGCGCATTACCTTTATACCAAAGATGCAGGTGAGTTAACTTCAAGGGATCGCGCCATGGTGATGCATGCCCCCAGTGGGCCCAAACATGAATGAGCAGATGAAGATTAACTGAGTACATGTCAGATCTGATCTGATGGTTGGTGTAAAGGCTTATAATCAAGATGCACACATAATAGTCATTGAGGGATTGTGCCATGCTAGCATATGGAGTCTAGTGGCTCCGATGGGTGATTAAAGTCTTAAGTAAATACATAGCATCATCAAGAAGAATTGTCGGCTAGCGTTAACCTCCAATGATAAGATGATCAAAAAATAACCTTTAAGGTATTGTGTTTTGGTGACGCATGTCCATCTCGGCAAGTTACAGACTATGGTTACTAAGAGGCTGGTTGGGTAAAGGTGTCATAGGTTAAAGAAGATCAGATGGTCAGTGCAAAGCCTTTGATAAAAGGTGCGATGATTTTAATCATCAAGGCATTGTGACGTCTCACCACATGTCCTAGGAGATCAAATTTGTGGGCCATAAAAAGGCATTAAAGACAGTAAAGATTAAGTAAGACCAGCTGGATGGCGTAAAGACTAAAAGATAAAGTGATCAAATTTTAGTCATCAAGGGAATGCCCCAAGGTGACACATGTCCTAAGTGTTAGGACCCTCTATTTGCATCAAGTAAGGTAAAGAGTTAGGATCTATGAGAAGATCTAATGGTGTGTGCAAAGCCTGTGATGGAAAATGATTGAGGGTTAACCTTTGAGGGATTGTGACATGCTGCTATATGTCCGTGAAGATGAATGTTATAAAAGAATTACTGTGAACTGTCCGATGTGAGGAAAAGATGTCTAGATCAACGACCATTTTTCAAAGGTGTTATTTTAGCATCTCATAACCGTTAGCAGTGAGAGTTTTAACTCAGCTGAAGTAATGGAAAATGTGTGCTCCCATAGTAAAGAATTCAATGCTTAGAGAGTGATAGTATTGTTATGTGTTTCATCATTCAACCACTGGTTATCATAATTGTCAAGTTTGTGGAGCAAAATAAGCTACAGTGATCACATTTTTGACTTCCACGCTATTTGTAGAATGGGTAAATTTCTGGTGCGAGTTCTGTTTGAATTCCAAATTTTGAAGAATTATTAGGGCTTGCAATTACTAAATTATTTCAAGTTGTTGAATCATTAGACTATAAAGGTTTTAATTTCAAAATAGTGCCTAGGAGAGATTTCAAGGGTCATGTGAATTATCAGGATAAAAATGTATGTGATGACCTTCTGCACTAGTTAACTAGGTTGACAAATGATTCGAAATAGATCAAAGAATTGGTCCCTAATAGCCCACGATTGAAAATTGGTGAGGGTTTGTATGATCTGGGACAATGGGCTAGGGGTGCTAAGATAGGTATAACTGGTTTGGGTCTATTCAAAGTACTTTTCGGCCAAAGAAATGCTTTTCTCCCATTAACAATATATGGCAATTTGATGTAGGCAAGTTAGTAGTGCCTGGGGTTTTTATGGATGTTGATATGCTATTGCAAATTGCAGATAAATATGATAAGATATCCAGGGTGGTTAGGGATAAGAATGGACAAATCATGGTCAGCATAAGTGCTGAAGAAATTAGGGAAGTATTCAAGTTAAGTGGAGAAGATACTCAAATGGATAAAATTGACTTCAAAGAATTCACAGAAATATATGAAGCACAAAAGGATTATATAAGAAATGGACCATTAAAGGAATACTTCAACAAAATTGGAGATCTAATCATGGTAGAACCGAGAACTAAAGAGCCTTTCAAGCTAGACTATTTCACCCCAAAGGCCATAGGAACATTTAAGGCCTTTTGTCAGATTTGTGGGGATGATGAAGAGAAAGAAATGCCCATTCATTACATGTTTATGATGAAACAAATATTGCACCCCCATTTGGCTATAATTTTTTATTTTGCTCAATATTTGGTAGATTTGATACATGAAGGATTAATAGGCATCCAAAATAGGAAAGGTAACCAGACATTTCACATGGTATTCTTTGTTAATGCATATGTTTTTATATAAGGGGGACGACTATTTTGAAATAGAGATGGAATTGACAAGGGTCAAAGATGATGAGGAAATTATAGTACATCTATGGAATGCAGACATGTCATGGGACAAAAAAGATGCAAATTACATCAATTTTGATAAATGTTTTGCTGCTAGAATTAGAGCATTTCTGTTGAATGATGATGGATACCCCTGAAAATTTTATAATTGTTGAGACCTAAAGAGTATGGCCCTGAACTAAAAATAGTACATAGTTGGGGAGATGTCATTCTTTACCCAGTATCTATAGTTTTTAGAGTATATGGTTTTAGGGGTATCCCTTATATATTACCATACAGAGTACTTGTCAAATTGGGATTGTCAGAGATAATAAGAGAGATTGGGGGTATATAGGAGGAAGCTCTGACATGAAGAGGAAAATGAACTATTTTTCCTACAATTACACCGGCACATCAATTTATTATAAAAAAGGGAGGGTGGAAACACCTAGATAAATATATGGCCCCTTATCATTTGAGTACCATAGTTTCAATATGTGCTGACCCTGAGGCCTTCATCAAAGATATTTTTAAAGAAAAAACAAAGTGCCTAGTGCTACATCATTAGTTCAATTTCCCTGAGGACATAATCAGGAATGAATTTGATCAGATAGAGAAAGAGATAAGGAAAGAGAAATGGATGGCATACAAGAAAAGCATGGACTTTGTACAACATTTTGACAAGTTGTATGATCCTTTGAAATATTTTTAACCTTGGGCCAAGAAGATATACTCCTTAATGGAGATGTTTACAGATATTATGTAGACACTTAATTAGAGGAGGGCCAATATCTTAATGAAAAAGCCAGGAAGGGAAAAGGCAATGATGAGTAGGATAGCTCCAACCAAAAATGTTCCCCTAGGGATATATGTGGTTTACTAGAGGAGAGGGCACAATATAGTATTGCCACAAACTAAGAAGATCCTAGATCCTAAGGGGAAAAGACCATTAGACCCTCATACCCAATCATTTCCAACCCCCAAGAGGCAAAGAGAAGAAGGAGAACAACAAAAACAACAGGAAAATGTGTATTCTCCTTGCCAATCTCCATTATGTGTTGATGAACAAGCAGTAGCAGAACAATTTCTATAAATGGGAGATGCTAGACAAATAATTGTCAAAGCCCAATAATTACAAGAAGGGACACCTGAAGACCCAAAACATTCTTCATTAGATTTAACTATTGCAGAATATGTTGGGAAGGAACTAGATCCTTTAACTCACTAGGCTAGAAATGAATTTCTTTCTAATGATAATTTAGTTAAGGCCAAGGCATTCTTATAGTTTTTGTGGAGAACCCACATAGATGAATTTAAAGAGAAATACCAATAGAAACAAATTGAGAAACCTACAAGGAGCAAGGAAGAAATTGAAAATGAGATCAAACAGGAAATGATCTCCAAGTTTGAAAAAATAACTCCTGAGGAAGGAAGGGCATTAGTGAAGAAGGAAGGAGTGTTGATACTCCTAGAGTGGGATATTGCAGATGCCATTGTCTTTGATGATGTGAGAAAGGAAACCAAGATTGTCTATGAAAATGAAATAGAGGCAAGAAAAGCAACAAAAGGAGTGAAATTTAGTGAAGATCATGCAGCCCTTGTCATGTGGTAGATGAGGAAAAAAAACCCTAGGGTGTCTGATAAAGAGGATCAAGTTGAACATGTAGGTAACCTTATTGTGAGAAGAGTCTCAGACACATCAGGTGTGGATGCAGCCAACCTTACCCTGCAAACTGCAAATTTAACTTTAAAGGTGGTTGAGAGACAAGAAGAGGCATTCCAAAGGCTAACTGAGAAATGTGAGATGGTCATGAAGGCTTACAATGATGAAAAAATTAAGTCGATTGAGAAGGATAATAGAACTTCTTTCCTTGAGGGAAGACAAACAACTCAAGTTGTTCCTAAGAGGAGGATTGCACAAGACCCTCACTAGCCTTCCTCATCAAGTTCCATTATCACTTATCCTCCTTCCCCCGCACTATCAACTTTTACCACATTAGAGGAGGTTGAGCAAGAAAAATATAGATTGATAGCTGAAAGAGCATAGCTAGAAAGACAAAATAAATAATGGGTGGAATAGTCTGTAGCCTTCAGAAAAGTAGAGGCATGGGTTAAGCAAAAATATGTAGATAAGATACATAGCACCCTGATGCATTGTACACATGAATTTGTGCCTACTGCCATCTATGGACAAGGTAAGAAAATGGTTAATATGATGAATGAGTATAATGCAGACAAGGACCAATTAGACCAATTGGTGGATAAGTGGAAAGGGAAGGGAGGAGAGTTGAAAATTTTCCACACCACTTGCAAGAAGGAGAATGATGTTGACATAGTCTTGACTGACACTCATAAATGTGTCAAACTGCTCATGGACATAGACATAAGGAGGAGCATCATCATTAGAAAGGTAATGGCCCTAAAAAAGGAATATTCAAAGGACCGTTATGAGATGTTCCCAAATCTCTTCAATAAAAATGGAAATATCAAAGATGAGGTGCTATCAATAAAAATTTATATGAATTTAATACAAAGATCCATATTCCAATCTCTCCTATGTTATGTGTCATATGAGCTATGGATTTTCCAATTTATTTGCATAGTTTCATCTGTGTTTATGTAATTATTTGAGAGTTCTGACTAGGATCAGATTAAATTAGGCTTTGATTTATGCATAGATTCATCTAACACATTGCAATGATTCTATTAGTAGTAGGGGTTTTGGCACAGTTGTATTATGATTTGAAGTCTTGGGTGAACATTAATTTCAGCATAATGTATCTCAGTCAAAATATAGCCCAATGGATAAAGCACTGATCTGAAGCTGATAAGTTTTGTTTTACATCATATCTAGTTGCATAATTGACTGTATGTTCCTATAAGAAAAAAATTTAAAATCCATTAAGTCTAATTTTGTATCAGTTTTTAATAGTTTTCTATCTCACACTCCATCTCATGGTTGATGTTCAATGGGTAATTAGCCAATTACCTAGTATCTCTCGATCATGTTGAGTCATTGTGAGATTACTGCTTAATAGTACCTTATAAGACATATCATAAGGTATTGCAGGGTGTCCCCCCCTTGGTGTAGTAGGGCCTAATGTTTAGAATTATTAAGAGATTTCTTGTTAGTTGGTCCTTTTCTTGCATGAGCATATATTTGGAGGTGGCTCCTCTATAAAATAGTCATAAAGGGAAGAGGTTGTTTTTGTTTCTATTGCAACATAAAAAAGGAACCAACAGCTCCTCAAATAAATTTCATCCCAAAGGTGTACAACATTTTGTTCCCATATACAAATAACATTTTTGAATATGAATTGTTGGTCACTAAAATCAAATTAGCTATCGAATGGAACATCTCTTAGTTACACATCTATGGAGTTTCCTAGTTCATCATCAACCAAATCAATGATGTTTACTAGAATAAGGATGATAAAATAATGCCTTATAAAATAATGGTTGATGATTTAAAAAAATATTTTACCTTCATCACATTTCCGAAAATCCCAAGGACACAGTACAGAGTGGCAGATGCAATGGCTACACTAGCATCCTCACAACCACAAGAGGAAGAATTTTTCTATGATTTCCTAGTGGAAGAACTTAATTTACCTACTTACAACTCCTATGACTCCTAGATGGTCTATACTATCATTGGATATGATTCATTATACTAAAAATATGTCTACACCTACCTACGCCATCGGGTCATTCCTAATGTGCTTACCCGCAATGAAAAGGGACACCTTATCCGCAATGCCTCACAATATGTTCTCACAGATGACAACCCTTATAGATGAGGACTAGATGGTACATTTATTAGGTGTCTAGCAAAAGAGGATTCTAAATGAACATTGGATGAGGTCCATGATGGTGTTTGTGGTTGTCACTCTAATGGTCTGACTCTGGCTCAAGAACTGCTGAGAGCGGGTTATTACTAGCCAAACATGTAAAAGGAAGTTGTTAGATATGAAAAGATGTGTAAGAAATGTGAGATGTATGTAAATATTATACATGTTATAGTAAGGGAGATAATTCCCTTTATCACACACTGACCCTTCCAATAGTGGGCATTTGACCTCATTAGTCAGATAGACCCACCTTCTTCTAATGGGCATAAGTTCATCATCATTGCCACTGAATATTTCACAAAATGGATTGAGGTGGTCCCATTGATCAAAGATACTAGCCAAAATGTGGCCTTATTCATTTTGGATCACATTATCTACAAATATGGCATTCCTTCAGCAATTATAATTGACAATGAAGGACAGTTTAAGAACAACAATATGGATGAAATCTGTGATAAGTTCAAGATCAAACAACATTGTTCTTCAATATACTACATGAAAGGGAATGGCTAGGTGAAAGCCTCCAAAATAAATCTTCTAAAGATCTTACACCATACTGTGAACAATTCTGGAAGGGATTTGCACTTGTAGATCAATCATGCGCTATGGGATTATAAAATGGGCATCAAAATGCCTACTGGGGAAACTCCCTTTTCTCTTGTCTATGGAGAAAAATAAATATTACCCATAGAGGTAGAACTCCCATCTTTGAGGGTTTCTCTATGAAGGTTGATCAGAAATGAAGACCACAGAGTCTCATGGCTACAAGAACTAAAACTGTTGGATGAGCGTTGCCAAGTGGGTTTTGATCCCCTCAGAGCTTATCAGAAAAGAATGTCTAGAGGATAAAATAAAAAATGTCAAACCAAGAGAACTTCAAGTTGGTGACCTAGTGTTGAGAGAGAACCCCCACAACTAATCTCACTAAGAAAAAAAGGGGAAATTTGAACCCAATTGGCTGGTTCCATATATCATAAATGCATCATTCAGCTTTGGAGCCTATCAAACCTCTACACTAGAAGGAGAATAATCTCTGGGAGCCCATCAACACTCTCCATCTAAAGAAGTTCTACATCTAAGCATTCTCAGTGTCCATCAACATGTATCTACCTATATGATCCTGAAAAAATCTAAAAATTTGAAAAAGTCCTAAAAAAATAGTTATCTTGGTGAAAACCTAGCTATAGGTGCCTTGATGAATAAAAAAAATCAAAAACAGAAAAAATTCAAAAAAATGGAAAAAAAGACAAAAAAATATTGATAAAGAAGAAAAAGTATTGTTGGTGTTTAAAAATGTTTATGCTTTGAGAAGCCACCAATATACCTTGAGACTGATGTTAGGAGCGTTTAGCTCCAAGTATGAAAGCTCTGCAAGGTTACTGGACCAACTATAGGGACAAGACTGTCCTTTGCACTTTTGGCTCTGCAAAACCAAGGAGGGTACACCTAATCTAGAGGAAACTCAACTCTTTACAATACCTTATACTCTGGATTTATATAAAAGATAATGATAAGAAAGTACTAAATGCTAACTAGGCATTTATTGACTCTCCATTAACATGGTAGGACAAAAACCGACAACTGTAAAATGTAAAGAATTTTGGTAATGAGTTTGATTTAAGTTTTGGGACAGAATATAGCCAAACCTATCAGACATATATCACAAAAGAATATATTAGTTCTGGATCAATGGCTTATCCATTGGGTAAACTCCTCAATACAATACTGAAAGCTGAAACACACCTATTGGTATAGACTCAAAACCATAAACATAAATCTCTTAGACCACAAACTACTTATAAGATCCTTAAGTAGATAATCCAGTATAATTAATGTTATGTCCAAAGCATTTTAATTTGATCTAAGATCAAAGACTTGTGGAATAGAACAAATGCATAAGCATAACTTATACAGTAAGCCATAAAACTTACAACTCAAAATATAACACAAAGGAGAGACTTAAAATCTAAGAACACTTATATTAAGTATGATGAAATCTAGTTTCTGCATCAATATGACAAGGAAATACACAACACAATAATCTGCAAAAGATCATACAACTTTCAACTCTGTCTTAATACATTCTAAAACACATCTGCTATATCCTAGACTAGAAACAAATACAAGCCTAATGCTTAAAATATTCTCCCAATTCTCTAGCTCCTACTAAATGGTCTTGGAAGTCTCTTTATAGTAACATGAATTGAAAAAATCTTTGGACCATTTAGGGTTAGAGTTTACAACCAATCATGTCAAGCATTAAAGACATTCAGTTCTGATATCAATTTGAAAACTCTATCTTTCTTCAGTTTGTGCAAATCTGATTTTGAAAACAATAGCCATACACCTTTGGGATGTGAACATAGTACCCTGCAATATAAGAATTTCTAAGTCATGAAATGGAAATCAACTAATCATAAATGAAAAGAAACCAGGGCTAGTAAAAGCATTTATCAATCTGATAAGAAACTCTATCTATCAATTTTAGTCTTTAAAACATTCGACATCATCAGAAACAATCCCTTCACCTCTCAACAACTATGTTAAATCGACCCAAAAGATCATATCAATGCATTAATGGATCTAGATCAAAATATCAGTTGACCGCCATGAAACCCTCTAAAAATAAGATTTAAATATTTTAATTTTGGTTATAACAACTATAGGTGGTGCTAAAAAGACTTGGACGGTCAAGATAAAAACTTTTCTCAACTTTAAAACATATACCTAGATCTTTGTTAAGTTACCCATGCACGAAGATCTAATCTAGACATGTGGCACATGAATGTGACACCTTAAAGATCATTTATCATTCATCTCTGCCTTGAGGCTTCACATCGACCGTCTGATGAAGCAAAACCTTAACTGCATACTAAACTGATCCCTGGCTCCATAAAACTGCATATCCCACTTAATTAGGATGGACACACATAAATTGGGCGTATTCCCTTAATGTTTGATCAAATTTCAACCTCCACTTTGAGGGAAAGCACCAATCATCGATGAATAGAAACCTTCTTTACCTTTACTTGATCCTTCAACACTAACCCAGATCTGACCGGAACTAGTGGAAAATTGGTGCAATGCCTCAAACAGTATCTATTAAGCACCTTCCCATTTGAGGCATCGCACCGACCAAACGATCCACCTATATCTACATTACCTTTAAATTTTCCCTGACTTTGAAACCACTGGTCCCATTGACCCCCACATGGAAGAAAACTATCATCCCTAAGAAATCCCTATCTCATATGACCTGTGCTGACCAACCTAGACACGAGTCATGCAGGCGTAATGCCATAAGAATTAATCTTTGATCATCTCTGGTGTTAAGGAAAAATGCCATCGGCTAGATCCTTTCAAATTATCCAAATTTTATCTTCTTTGAAAACTTGGGAGCCAGCGACCAAACTAGGACACGCGTCTGCTCATCACAATGCCTCATACATTAGATATCACGCATCTTTTCCATTGAGGAAAAACACTATCCACACGATTTACCTTTGATTTCTTTAACTTCAACTCACCCACTGGCACTGATCCATATCTTGACCTACGATGTGACACACTGTCACTTCTCCTTATGTATTATATATCTGCATCTTTCTCCTTAAGGAAAAGTGATAGTCGTTGTATGAGACCAAATTTTCTTGAACGATAACTTTGCCCACATCTTTAAAATACAGAAGGATACTTGTCAACTAGGCGCATTGCCTTGAATATTAAAGAACTGCATCTTGCTCACCAAGGGAAAGTGACAACCATAAATGAGATCTAATCTGATAGAACATTAATATTCCCTATGTCACAGCTCAGACCCACAACCACAGATAGATAGGTGTCAACATGACACAATGCCTTGATCAATAAAAGGAGACCATCTTTGCGATCAAGGTATAACACCCACTGTTGGATCAAAATAAAACTTGTCATTTTTAATTTCCCCTTTAGCACTGACCAGGGCATGCAATATGCCATATGTCACTTAGGCACAATTCCTAGATGATTAAATCAAACATATCTTTTCTCTAAGGTTTCACGCTAGCCACAAGATCTTTTGCAACTTGACCATGAGTCAATTCATTTCATACGGGCCCAAAAATATAACAACTACCACGTGTCAAGATGGCGTAATGCCTTGAACAGTAACATCACCACATCTTGAGGTTAAGGATTTTCACCGACCGTAGTATTCATCCAGACTTATCACCACTTTAACCTTACACTAACTTTGAAACATAGGCCCCACACTATCAGAAGGATAGATGTCACAAAGGTGCGATACCTTGAAGGTTAAACTGTTTGCATATTATGGTTAAAGCAAAGTGCCAACCGTCAGATGAAATAAGATTTGCATGAGATTTACAATAAACTTTAAAAATATGCCAGACTTGGGAAATACACATGAAATTAAAAACATGGCCCACTTAACGACAATATGAACACATGGTTCTAAAGGAATTTAAGTTAAAAAAGTAACTTCAATTTAGAATAGGTCATGAGGGCTTAGGGTTTTAGCATGAATTTTCAAAAAAGACTTACGGTTTAGGCTAGAGACTAAAAAATAATTGCAGAGATAGGAGCAAAGGCATAGAACCAAGAAAATGTTGACAATTTCTAACAGTGGCTCTGACTGGGGATGTATGCCTCTCGCAGGCATAGCAAGGATTCCAAATTTTTGGGATAAGCAAACCACAAGACAAAATAGGAAACCTAACCTAAAATAGATAAAAACACAAAAATAAAATGTATAGACTTACTTGCCAGCAAAGATCTTCACCTTTGCTACCCTATTCAGTGATTTGAAGGAATCAAACTAGGTTGGATGACCTAAATCCATCATCAAAATTCTGATCCAGCTTGCCTTTGTCATAAACAAAGTTTTCTGCTCCCTATATTGAAAGAAAGATAAAAGTATTTCTTCCATTTGTCTGACTAGAACTATTGCTACTTTCCATTAGCTCACCACATGAAGAAATATCATCACCTCCATCATCTGAGCTAATATGAAAATCAGACACACCTTGAAAATGTACATCATGTAGCATATGTATGTTGCATGCATTAGATAGAAATAAATCTAGCCCAATGCAATATTGATAAGTATTAAAAGTAATGCCACATATTTGTGTATCATCATCCAGTTGAAGAAAACATTCATTCTCTATCACACTACTGAAGTCATCATCATTTGATCCATTCATATCAATAGGTTGCATGTCAAAATAGAAATCATCATACTGAACTCTATGCAAACATTGAGGACACTCATCACTTGGGACATGATCTATCCCACTCTCCAAAGGATAGGAGACAACCATCTGAGAAACATCAAATTTAGGCTCATCATAAACATTAGGTATCACCTGTAAATCATTTTGACATTCTGTAAGAGTAGAAAAATTAGGATTAGAACAAGAACAAGATTCAACATCATCATTACCAAAACATGGAAACTCCATGTCATGATCCATATTCTTCTCTTCAAAATAATTATCATTATGCATCTTGTCTATGGTTGGCACATCCATATCAGTATTCCCTGAAGAACTCACAAACTATCATCTTTACACAAACCACTATCCTTTTAATCGGAGGGAGGACACATATCAACACATTCATAAGGCAATTTCATATCTTGAGTAACTAAAAGATCATCATGCAATGATTCAGTGAATGACCTAGAATAAGAAAAGGATTCATAATCAACACAACTATCCCAATCAGTACTCAATATGATGTCCATAAATTCATCTTTTGAATCTGAACAAATACTGATGCTCTCATCATCTGAAAGGTTGTATTCAATCTTGTTGTATCCTAGTGAGACATAAGTACAAGGAGAATCAGAAACACATGTATCAAAATCTTGACCATCTAATATAAATTCCTTATCAAAATCAATGTGTGTGGGGTGTAGGGATTCAGAGCTATCCTTCCCTAAAAATGTAAGATATTCACAAGACAATAACTCTGAGATTTGTTCCCTCTGAAGTGAACCATTGTCTTCATTTACACTCACCTCAGATACACATTCACAATCAACATCTTCATTTATCAAATCAATATCATCCTGCTGACTACACACATATTTTGTCTCATATTGAGAAGGATCATTACTTTCATGATCACAAGAGATAACATCCATACTAGACACATTTATATCATATTGTTTTCCATCATTCTCAATACTAGTATCACTAGGCACAATCTTATGTTCAACCTTAAATTCAAAATTTTCAGCTTTTCCTAACCAATTCTTGGTCCCTTCAAACAGTTCTATCCTGAAAGAGGCCGACAGATCAATGGATTCAGGAAAACAAAGATCCATAAATAAATTAACCTATACTTCCTTGTGTGAACATAAAGGAATATCAAAATTCATTACTGTAGTAGAGAACCTCTGATAGAAAAGCATTGTAGATACTTCCTCCCTTTTCAATCTTCTTTGTAGAAAAATAATGACTTCTTCTTGCATCTTTTGTTCCTCTTGAAAAAATTCCCATCAACTGGATCTAGAAAAAATTCTTCAGATCTAAATGCATCATAATCACCATCCTCTATCTCACCATATTGCCTCCTAAAACAAGTTATAAATTCATTCATATATCCTATTGAAACATGAGGTAACCCTCTGAACTAAACCCTAGCATCATCAACTAGAGTATGAACAAAAATTCTCATTAATACATCCTCATGTGTGATGTTATGGTCATCCATCGTGTCAACAAAATTCTCTATATGTTCCTCAGTTGATTACTCACCCATACCACTAAACTTAGGCAAGTGATCTATGACTTGTGATGGAAAAAGGTGTGGGTAACCAGGTATGACATTTAAATTTATAGCCCCATACAACCTATTTCTATATGGTTGTGACATCTTAGTAGGAAGGATAATTACAAACTGCCTCTCCTTCCCTCCTCAATTAATGCTGACCACTTAATAGGGAAAATTTTATAACTAATTTTCATGGAAAAAAAGAAATCATCCAATGAAAATAAAAATACCTGGGATATGATGAAGCTGCTGAAAACTATTTGATTTGAAGTCACCTCCAAATCACCTTCAAAAATTGGTAGAGTCACCACCTCTTTACAGAGGAAAAAATCTGAATTAGTTGAGAACCTTTTCCCAACTCTGACCTTCTTTAAATTAGAAAACCTACAACACACCCCAAATGATAATCCTTAAAGGATTAGAATTTTTCATTAGTATACAAACAGACAAACTTGTTTGGTTATGATCACTAAGAGACAACATTCACCGAGCATAGTGGTCACTAAAATGTTTTGAACAACGAGTAGTATATCAACCAAGCACCAGTCTACAGAGACACAACTGAGCACCAGTACACAAAGACATCACTGAGCACAAGTCTAAACCAAGAAAAGTAGATCTCAAGTACATGTTAGCTAAAGAACTTTAATATTTAAATTTTTTTTTCTTAGCTGGATAATTGTTTCTTTTGGATCAAGAAAAGAAAAAATGATGGATGTAATTAGTTAACTGATTGTATTCATGAAAAATAGGAGATCAAGGTCAATTTGTAAACCTTTGATCTTAGAGTTTTTGAAGAAAAGTGTGAAACCTAATTAGGTCAAAATCATGTATATAGATATGTATTAATCAATCAAGAATATGTTGATTTTAGCTTCCAAGGACATCTATGGATCAGACAGAGGTTTTCATGTAGAAGGATAGATAAAGAAGAATTCAGTTATCAAGAACTACATATAAGGCTACCAAACAAAACAGAGGTATTATCTATCACAATAGGTGATATATATTTTGTGAACTTAATGGATCTGTAATCAGAAATGTAAGATTGTAGCAATCAGGTCATATATTTTGTTACTCTCTAACGATTGTAGTAAACAGTAAAATCCTTTCACAAGGTGGAATTAATAGTCTTAATGTACATCTCTTAACTGAGTGCACACATACATTTTGTTTCTGAAATATCTTAACCGAGTAGACTTAACAAGTCTCACATGTTACTCCTAACAGGGTAAGATCATCATAAGTGATCACAACTTGTAGCCCTAACAGGCACCTTCCATTTTGCAGATAGTGAAGCTTTGTGGGTTTCATCCCCACCGCAGTTTTACCTTCTAACAAGGGTTTCTACATTATCAAATACTTGTGTCATGTGTAAATAAGTTTCATGAATGTTTCAGTGCTTGTTTACATGCATTTATATTTAAGCTATGATATTGCATGCATGAAGTAGAAAATCTACAATGATTGGTTATGCAAGTAATGAGTACTAAATATTAATTGATAAAAGTTTTAAGGGTATTGATTCAACCCTCCCCTCTTAGTACACACCCTTCCATTATTCCAACACCCAAATAGGTCTCAAAACAATTCCTCTCTTGTTTATGCTCATAGTCACAGGAGTCCAAACATCTGCTACCTCTTCACTGCAAGTCCACCTCTTCTTTGTAGTCTTTGTTCAATCATGCACATTGGTTCAAATCAGAGAACTTGGATTTGCCACTCACCACATGTGAGATAGTATATGTAGATCTTTAAGAAATTGGAATTTTAGAAAAATATGAAATGATAGACAAGAAAACTTGACTCACTCTTAAAAATACAAGGACTATATCTTTGAAAACATGACTCTATAACCAGACTTTGAGATTGATTTAGTAAAGCAAGGAAACAACTCTCCTAAACTCACTAATAATTTTTACTTCATTCCCCAAAAAAGTCACCATCTTGTTTGTGTTTAAAAATGTTTATGCTTTGAGAAGCCACCAATATACCTTGAGACTGATGTTAGGAGGGGCCAGATCTAAGTATGAAATCTCTACAAGGTAAATGGACCAACTATAGGGACAAGACTTCCCTCTGCACTTTTGTCTCTACAAAACCAAGGCAGGTACACCTAATCCACATGAAACTCAAATCTTTATAATAACTTATACCCTGGATTTATATAATAGATAATGATAAGAAAGTACTAAATTATAACCAGGCATTCATTGACTCTCCATTACCATGGCAGGACAACAACCAACAACTATAAAATGTAAATAATTTTGGTAATGAGTTTGATTTAAGTTTTGGGATAGAATATATCCAAACCTATCAGACATATATCTTAAAAGAATATACTAGTTCTGGATCAGTTCCTTATCCATTGGGTAAACTCCTCAATACAATATTGAAAGTTGAAACACACCTATTGGTATAGACTCATAACCATAAAAATAATTCACTCAGACCACACACTTCTTATAAGATCCTTAAGTAGATAATCCAGTAGAATTAATGTAATATCCAAAGGATTTTAATTTGATCTAAGATCAAAGACTTGTGGAATAGAAAAATGCATAAGCATAACTTATACAGTAAGCTAGAAAACTTACAACTCAAAAGATAACAGAAAGGAGAGACTTAAAATATGAGAACACTTATCTGAAGTATGATGAAATCTATTTTTTGCATCAATATGACAAGGAAATACACAACACAATAATTTGCAAAAGATCATACAACTTTCAACTCTGTCTTAATCCAGTTTGAAACACATCTTCTATATCCTAGACTAGAAACAAATACAAGCCTAATGCTTACAATATTCTCCATATTCTTCAGTTCCTACTAAATGGTCTTGGAAATCACTTTATTGTAATAGGAATTGAAACAAGATTTAGACCATCTAGGGTTAGGGTTTACAACCAATCATGTCAAGCATTAAAGACATTCAATTCTGAGATCAAGTTGAAAACCCTATCTTTCTTCAATCTGTACAAATCTAATTCTGAAAACAATAGCCATACACCTTTGGGATGTGAACATAGCTCCCTAAATTCTAATAATTTACAAGTCATGATGTAGAGAGCAGCTGATCATAAATGCAAAGAGACCAGATGCTACTAAAAGCATTTATCCATCTAATAAGAAACCCTATTTCCCAATTTTAGTCTTGAAAACATTCCACATCATCTAAAAATAATCCCTTCGCCTCTCAATAGTTGTGCCCAATTGACCTATATGATTAGATCACATTAATGGATCTGGATAAAAATAACCTTTAAACATATGTCAAACCTACCAAATACACGTGGCCTCTAGGAACAATGCCTTGATGATTATCTCATGATCATCTTTCCCTTGAGGCTTTGCGCTATTCGTTGGATTGAAAATGAGTTGCATGACACTTTCTATTTTAAATAAAATGGTTTGCGGATACCTAGACTTAGAATAAATAAATAAAGTTCTAGGACTTAGGGAAATTAAAAACATGGCACCGCTTGACGACAATATGAACACATGGGTCTAAAGGACTTTATGTTACAAAAAGTAACTTCAATTTAGAATACACCAAGAGGACTTAGGGTTTTAGCATGATTTTTCACAAAAGACTAAGGGTGTAGGACAGAGACTAAAAATAATTACAGAGACAGGAGAAAAGGCATAGAGCCTTGGTGAAAACCTAGTAAATAGGCACCGTAGTAGCAAAAATAGAATCTCTACCAAAAAGGTGAAAACCTATTAAAAGGATGCCTCTTGTACTCAAGCACTCCATCTATCAATACTCAGTCTTGGAAATCCTTTCACTTCTAGCTTGTGCAGATCTTTCAGTCACTTTTGTGACACCTAGGTTCATTTGAGAACCTTCCTTCTTGAAACCAATCCAACATCATAGTCTAGAGGAAATCAAATAGGCTTTGTCACAACAGTATGAGTGAAGTCAGTCATCTTTAATTGGAGTTAGTTATTCAGGGGAAAAGGTCCCCAAATTTGATCATTCAATGAACCAAACTAGAGTTAGTGTCTTGGTCATCTCTGAAGGACAATTTTCTACTAACACACTGGTGTTTCTCAACACCCCAATCAACAGTGCTTCTTAACACTACCTATTTGGACACATTTGTGTTTCACAATACACATTAGATAATGTGCCTTAAATGACAGATTCATTGCAATCAAACACTACCCACCCACAAGCACAATTATGTTTCTCAACACCTCATACATGTACACATTAGAAAACTTTGAAACTAGCTGAAGTATGGTAAACTTCTCTTTGTGTGTTGTTTGTTCTCATTGATTTTTGCTAAAATTTTCTTTGTCTACTTCTTGTGGGTGTGGTCTTGATGATCCTACAACATCAACTAAATTGGGTGTATGTAATAAGAGCTCCCACATTAAGGTGGAATATTCTCACATCCCTTGAATCAGTTTCCTTTCATGACAAGGTGAGGTCAAAACTATCTCCTTGACTGTTATTATTTTGTCAGTTTATGCAAGATCACACTCATGGTTATCTCAAATTTGAATGCACTAATACTAGTGTACCCTTGCAACATCAATGGGAAACAATTTTTAGGTCATCTTGGTTTTTGTGCCACGATGCTTACATTAATTCCCCACATCTTATCAAATGAAAGTCATATTCATATCCTTATGGTTGCAGTGGCACCAATAAGGGTTGTATTGACTCCAATATCCCCAATGCTCAATGATGAAAAATATTTCAAGCTCAATTCGAGTGACTAAGTCCTAGGATTACATTGATGATAGTCTTGCATTATAGCTTCATGGTGTTAAAATTGCATAATCTCTTTATCTCTCTCTCCAAAGTGAGAATTTGAAGCTTGGTTCTATCAATCTTTCTTATGCCAAGCGGTCAAGTTACACATAGAATATGGGAAAATGATTAAGTGCTTGTACTCTTGCATTTCATATCCTTGTATGAGATGATTAGAAACATATCATATCATATGGCTAATTCAACTGTCCTGATTCTGTTTTAGGATTGAAATCAAAATATGAGATCATTTTACTTGCTAAATTTGATAGTTGAATTTTTTAATAAACCGTAGTTGACCACATGTGTAATCAGTCTCTTCAGACTCCAAACCAATGGATATCTCTCAAACTTTTCTTCCAAACCTTCTATGTCAAAATTTTGGTCAACAGGACCTCACAACAAGTGCAGATTGTGTCCTAAACACTTGTGACCTCTTCCAAATCAGATCAACTCCTTCCTACATCAGTTTTATCAATTGATTTTCTTCCGATCACTGGGGCACCTAGCCATATTTTAATTTTTCTCTCAAGGGGTAGGATCAGGACATCAACAATTCAATGATCACATCATCAATAAATACCCCATTGCTAGTTTCATCTCAACTTCATTGCATCACATAAAGTTGAGATTATCTTCAATCAAAGGCAACCCAATAAATTATCTTATATGGTGATGAATAAACTCCAAACTAGACAAGATCTATCTTATATGGGTTGTTCATTATTAAAACTAGACACAATGATCAAATTGGCTTCATCACTTCAAATCAAGTCAATTTTCTTGCTAGTCAAAACTCTTAACAATAATCAGTTTCATCGCTTCAAATCAAACTGGTTATTTTTTCAAACCAATCAAAAGGTTTAAGAGTTTCTGAAAGATGTTTAGTTTCATCGCTTCAAATCAAACTGAGTATTCTATTTTATATCTTTTGATCAATCTTCATCCAATCAAGCTCAGAATTGATCCTCTTGTCAAGAATGGTTTCATTGCTTCAAATCAAACGATTCTTCATCCCATCGCTAACTAGTCTTTGAATCAATACGCTGATCATACATCAACTCAAAGAGGGGAAAATGTAATGACCTAAAAATGGTCATCTAAACCCTAGACCCCCAATCTAGATCTGTAATCAAGAAAGCCATAATATTGATCTTTTAACTCGTAACCCAAGGAAATTATCATCTTTAGTCTGATCTGACCCGAACCCTAGGTCCTAATCTATCATCGCACTTGATTAATTAATTAATTCCTAAAATAAAAAAAACATTGGCAAATAAACCTTATGTTATTTATTTAATTGATATTCTAATATATTGATTAAATAAATTACTAAATTTTCAATTAAATGCAAAAAGGAATCAAATTAATAAAGTTGAGTTAAAATGCATTTAATATCATTTAAATATTTAAAAATGCATCTTATGTCATCATTTCAGTTGACTGAACATCAAATTAGAAACAAATATTTTTGGTTTAGTTAACTAATTCTTTTCTATTTCTAATTTTGTAAACAATCTAGTTAACTAAAAATTTATTTTAGAAGTTTACTAAATGACTGATCAGTTAGCTCAGTTAATTGAATCTCTCAACCAATTATATTCTGTGCACATGGATTGTTCTTCTTCATATCGAATCTTTTCTATTCTTCATCTCTCAATCTTGATCATCGATTCAAGAGAGGTTTTCTATAAAAGTGAGCTTCATTTCCTCACAAAGGATCCAAATTTTATAGTATTGTTATTCTGCAGGTTTTCCAGCACATTTGAGCATTTAGATTTTTTGAGCATTTAATCATTTTAGATTTAAGCATTTAGCATTTTTTATTAGGTTGTTTAGTTCATTTGAAAATATTTTCCATTTCCTAATCTAGAACACATTTTATTTTGGGTTTTAAAATTGATCTTAACTAAATCTTGGATTAATTATACTTGCATCTCACACATCAGTCTAGATCAAATCATTCAAATCCTTCATTGAGATAGAGTCTAAAGTTATTGGAATTGCAATGATTTGAGAGAAATTTCATACTAATATTATTTAGAATTAAATGAGTCACCTTGGTTGTTTTATGTTTCAGTACATTAGTTTGTTTCAAGAAATCAAATAATCACTCATTGAAGTGTGTGTTCTTGATTATCTTAACCACAATTCACATGCACATTTCTAATGTATTAACATATGGATTGATAGTAATGTGCTACGTGGAGGGGAAAGGGACACACTATAGTAGGTGTTTTTATAGGGGATTTTACAAGCATGAAACATGAGATAAATTAGACTATAGGGATTATAATATTGATGGAGTTTGTCAATGAATATATTGATGCCTAAAAATAAGTTACGGGGATTATTTATTGGATGGAAATGAGTCATGGATATGATGTTAAAAGAGGGGAGTGTACATGCACAACAACCATACTTATTACCAAGAAACTATATAGAGACATGTATATGATTATTTATAGGAGTGGTAAAAGCTTGGATGTAGGGTGAATCGATTACAAGTGCAAGATTGGGAGCATATTGTGGTGCCCAAATCATTAGCTAATAGGTAGGTATTTTAATGACCACCTTTTATGTATTCATATATAGGTCTAGTATGGTATATGTAGATGTAAGACTTGGCACTTTTGTGCCTAAATCATAGATGATAGTGATGAGATAGAGAGGATGTCATGGAGAAAATGTAAGTAAATGACTAGATGATGAGTAGATTGTATAGTTATAGATGATATACTTTATTATAAGGAAGATAGATTAAATTATTGAGAAGCATTTATTGCATAGGGTAATATGAGAGTTTGGCTTGTTTTAGGGTAAGTGTGCTGAGGGATGTGGCATTTACATGAATGTAATGTTAAAATTTACATATCCTTGCAATTTCACATTATGTCTTGTGCTCAATTTTGTGTCTAGACGTGTTTTTTCCTAAATGGAGCATGTTATCTCAGTTTGGTACCATATTATTTATATTTTTGTAATGATATAATATTTATAAATTTAGATTTTCTGAGATGAGAGCACATTTCACAAACATCTATGAAATCTGCTAGCATCTCAAAATAATTGTGATTCTAATTATTGTCTGAGAATGAATAATTCCCTTCCATCACTATTATTTGGGAAGTAAATGACTCTACATACTGTTTGAGTGGTTATCTGACCATTCCCTCTATTCTAGCCAATTTGCAAGAAGAGGATTCACTCTAGATTTAAAACAAAAAATTTGGAGGAAAAAATATCTCTCTCAAGAAATGAAGATCCTCATTTTGATTACTTTCTTGTTTGTAATAAGGTGCATCCATGAGATCACCCTTGTGTGTTTTTTTATATTTGGGTCTTTGATGTAAGGTGAAGGACCTAAGGTGAATTTATAAACCTAGGTTCCTGAAACCATGGTTAGACCTTGTTAGCTATTGTTTTGTGTGTCTAGTTTGAAGTTATATTTATAAGTAATTAGCTAGGTCCTAGTCATGTGTTGGACCTCTCCCACACTTTGGGAGGTCGGTAAGGTTGGATTTTATCCAAATTAGCAACTTTGTCATTTATTGCCAAAAAGTTATCTTTTTGCACAATGTTGCATGAGCAAGTTCTGCAAAATGTTGCTCGATATATGAAAAATTCATTGTAACCAACCTCACCCACCTTTTGAATCTTTTCAAACTATTGGAGGATGTTATTAGATGAATGGATGCCTTCCATGAAGGTAAGAACACAGAGTGTACAAATTTTGATGTTTGAGGAAGGAAATAGAAGTTTTTTCAGTCATTTCTATATGGTATGACCTGGTTTAGATTCATTTGGAAGATCAAGTTGAAAAATATTGTAATTACTTGATTATATTAACCTTTCTAGTTTATTTGAGGTGTTTTTGTTAAGTTAGTAAAAAGTTATCAAATTTACATTCTTGCTGTCTAAGAAACCAAAGGTCTACTGGGTCAGTCTCAAAGATGTGATCCTAGCAAAAGCTTTATCTAGTGGATCTCCTCGACCACTTGAAAAATTCTAGCTAGGATCATGGTATTTAGAAATCCATAATCTCAGACTCTCACTCTTAGTCCTTCTATTTTTAAGATCAAGCCCTAGGCTAATTATCCCTATGTAATTAGCCTAGTCTGTTAGTACAGTCACATGCATGTGCAATATATGAGTTGGGGGATAAAAAAATTGTTTCTAGAATAAATTGGGGTAGGGGAATCCATCCAAGGCTATGAATTTCATCCATGAACCCACCTTCTATCACTTTCTTAACAAACCATGCCTAAACTAGCTAATTAGGTCTATGTGTTTTGTGAGAGCTTAGAGGTGCAGGAGTGAAATGAAGTGCTGATGCTTTGGGAAGTTTACAAAATCCATGAAGGGTATCTGGAAACCCTATCAGATATTTTATATCCCACTTTCACAAAGAGTTTAGTCCTGAAAACCCACTGGTTAGGGCTATAAGGAATCCTAGGCTATTTGGGATTTGACTAACCTTGGGTCTTCAAGACCAAATCTAATGGTGTATTCTTGGTTTCTAGGGTCTATGAAGAGTCTTCAATCCCTTAGGGTAGATTTTTGAATCCATTGGTGAAGTTTTACACCTTATTGTGTGGTTTAGGGAAAGTGTCCCTAAAGGAGAAATTGCTTTGTTCCATAGTTTGTTTTGAAGAACAAGGAGAGAACAAGGGAAGCTTATTGAACCCTTGGACAAGTTAGGAGACACCCTGAGAAGACTTGTGTTGAGTTGGATTGATTCAATTTGGAATTTGAAGATGTATCAAAGAGCTAGGGCCCATTAAGGTCTTCTTGCATTTCTCTATGCTTCAGGTGGTATCAAAGCCTGCCAAGATCTTGGAAGGAGTGAAGAATTGCTGAGGGAATAGAAAGTTATCTAGAGGAAGAAGTTCCCACTAGAATCACCAATGTGGAATTGGAAAAAAATTTAAGGGAACAAGTAGCCAAGAACAAGAGGATGGAAGAGGAGATAAGGAAGTTGAAAGACCTCCAAATGGAGAAGGACAAAGGAGAAGAAGAAGAGGAAGAAGAGGAAGAAGAAGAGCAGGAGCAAGATAAGACAAAGAACATGCCTATAGACCAATTAAAACTTCTTGAAGCTCTTGAAAGAGTTGCAAGAAGGGATAAAAAATTAGACATGTGCATGTTTTGTGGAAAAATAGATCCTGAAGAATGCATGGATTGGGTGGAAGCTCTAGAGAACTACTTTGAGTATGACAACATTTCTGAGAATCAAAAGGTTAAGGTTGCAAATTCCAGAATGAGAGGTCCTGCCTTGTGTTGGTGGAAATTTCTACAAAATTAAAGAGTGGAGGAAGGAAGGAATCCTATCTCAGCATGGAAGAAGATGTTGGTTGAAGTCAAGAAGCAGTTTTTACTTGAAGACTACGAGATCACCCTCCACAAGAAGCTACAAAATCTTAGGTGGAAGGACCTTGATGTGAGTGGATACACTGAGGAATTTCACAAAATGACCTTGAAGACCAGAGTTCCTGAAAGTGAGAAGCACAAGCTTGCAAGATACATCAATGGACTTAAATATAGTATCCAAGATGAAATGAGTTTGTTCAATCTTGAATTAGTACACAAATGCTTCCAAATGGCACTTAAAATTGAAGAAAAGTAGAAGAGAAGGGGAGAGAAAAATAATAGAGGAAGAGGGAATAACTTTAGGGGTATAGGTAGATTCAATGGTAGAGGATCATTCCAAAGAAATCAAGGGGAGTTTAATCACCATGAGTCAAAAGGAGAGAACAATAACTTAAACAATTTCAGAGGTAGGAGATTAAATAGTAGGCAAAGATTTGGTGGAAGAGGACCTAGTGTCTTCATAGGGAAGTGTTTTACATGTAATCAAGTTAGACACCAATCCTTCAGATGTCCTGAAAAGAGTGGAAACAATAGAAAAGGAGGGGATAGAAGAGTACAACTTACCCAAGAGGATGATATCCAATGTGTATCCTCCTATCACTCCGCAATTTAAAGTTTTGCAAATCCAGAGCAAGGAGAATATTTAATGATGCAAAGAACACACCTAAGAGTACCTACTACTGCAGAACCACCTCAAAGGAAGTCATTATTCTGAACAAGCTGCAACGTGAACAATAAGGTATGCAAAGTCATAGTTGATTTTAGCTCTATAGATAATATTTCATATAGGGAGTTAGTCACTAAGCTTAAGTTGCATGTTATTCCACATCCCTTTCCTTATAAGGCTTCTTGGTTGACAAAAGAAAAGCAAACCATTATCAATGAGCAAGTTTGGGTAGATTTCAAGATAGGGGAGTATATAGATAGGGTTCTATGTGATATTATAGAGATGGATGGATTTTATGTATTATTAGGAAGGCCTTGGAAATATGATGTAGATGCTAGGCATGATAGAAAATCCAATGTTTATACTATAACTAAGGATGGTGTTGAATATGTAATGAACCCACTCCCTGACTCTGAGAAAGAAAAACATGCTAATGGCATTGTATTGCACATAGGAGAAAATGAATCCATGAAAGTACTAAAGGAGAAGGATACCCCTTGTTATGCCCTAGTAGTGAGGCCCAAAAGGACACCTTTGAAGGAATCCAAAGTCCAAGTCCCCACTAGGGAGGTAGGTCCCAAAGAAGTGAAGGCACTGTTAGACCAGTATAAAGGTATCATTGTTGAGAACACACCAGAGTCTTTGCCACCTGAGAGGGAAGTAAGTCACTATATAGAATTCATACAAGGGGCCACTCTTCCCAATAAGGGAGCATATAAGATGACCCCTGAACAGAATCAAGAGATAGCAAGGCAGATTGGAGAATTGTTGTCAAAAGGTCTCATTAGGAAGAGTGTTCATCCTTGTGGTGTCCCAACAGTCCTAGCACCCAAGAAAGAAGGCACATGGAGATTATATATGGATTCTAGGGATATCGATAGGATAACCATCAGATATAGGTTTCCTATGCCTAGAATAGAGGATTTGATGGACTGTTTGGGGGGTGCAAGTTACTATTCCAAGATAGATCTTAAAAGTGGCTACCAATAAATAAGAATCAGAGAGGGAGATGAATGGAAGATATAATTTGAGACTATAGGAGGCCTTTATGAGTGTCTTGTGATGCCTTTTGGACTTTCCAATGCTCCAAGAACCTTTATGAGATTGATGAATGAATTATTGAAACCTTTTCTTAACAAATTTGTTGTTGTATAACTTGATGATATTTTGATCTTTAGCAGGAGCAGGGAAGAACATCTCAACCATTTGGACATGGTGATGAGGAAAATCCATGAGGAGAATTTTAAAATCAATATAGATAAGTGTGTATTTCTTCAAAAAGAACTTGTGTTCTTGGGCTTTGTGCTCTCCGAAAACAATCTCAAGATGGATCTTACTAAAGTTGAAGCCATCCTCAATTGGCCACCTCCCACTACTCCATCAGAGGTAAAAATTCTTCATGGCCTATCCAAATTTTATAGGAAATTCATCATAAATTTTAGTGGCATATGTGCTCCCATTATTAACACTATTAAAGGTGGAAGAAAATGCATATTTTCATGGACTAATGAAGCTAATGAGTCCTTTGAGTTGCTAAAGAAGAAGATTGCAGAGAAACCTATCCTAGTCCTACCAGAATTTCACAAGGTATTCACATTTGAATGTGATGTAAGAAACAAAGCCATTGGAGGGGTCTTGAGGCAAGAAGGAAGATCAGTTGCCTTTTTTAGTGAGAAGCTCAATGAAGCTAAGCAAAAATACTCCACTTATGATCTTGAAATGTATGCAATGGTTCATTCACTTAGGAAATGGATGCACTATTTATTTCCCAAGGAGTTTTTTTTTTGATAATCATGCACTTAGCTTTCTAATCAAGTAGGAGAAACTTTATCATAGACATGTGAAGTGGATGGAGTTCTTGCAGTCTTATAGATTTTCCATCAAGCATAAAAAAGGGGTTGTGAACAAAGTTGCTGATGCTCTTAGAAGGAGACATTTGACCACTCAAGCCATCCAGTTAGAGAGTTTTGGGGTCCTTGCAATAAAGGATATGTATGTTAGAGATGAAGATTTTAAAGAAGCTTATCAGATTTGCATTGAGATGACAGACATATATCATACTGATTTCTCTGAGTGTATTGTGCAAGATGGTCTTATTTTCAAAGGGAGTTCTTTATGTGTCCCAAAAGGATCTATGAGTGAGAACATTATCAAAGAGAATCACTATGGAAGCCTAGCTGGTCACTTTGGAGTAGAAAAAACTTTGGAACTAGTTAGGAGATTCTACTGCTGGCCAAAATTGCAGACAGATGTTATGAATTTTGTGGAGAGTTGTTCAGTTTGCCAACAAGCCAAAGGGAACACGTCTAATGCTAGATTGTACACTCCTTTACCCATCCCTGCCAAACCATGGGATTCAATAAGTATGGAATTTGTCCTAGGTCTTCCAAAGACCAAATAAGGCTTTGATAGCATTTATGTTGTAGTTGATAGATTTTCAAAAATGGCACACTTTATCCCTTGTAGGAAAACTCATGATGCATCTCACATAGTAGGGTTGTTCTTCAGAGAGGTTGTAAGACTCCATGGACTCCCATTGTCCATCATATCATATAGTGATCCTAAGTTCTTATGTCACTTTTGGAGGACATTATGGAAGAAACTAGGAACAAATATTTCTTTGTCATCTGCATATCATCAACTATCTAATGGTCAGATAGAAGTCATCAATAGGTCCCTTTGCAACCTTCTGAGATGTCTCACACAAGAACATGGAGCCACTTGGGACACTATCATAGCACAAGAAAAATTCTCATTCAATGATTCTGTCAATAGGTGTACTGGTTTAACTCCATTCTAGATTGTCTATGGCACTCACCCTAGAGGAGTATTGGAACTTAGGGATATCAAAGAAATGGACAAAAGAAGTGCACTGGCTGAAGACTTTGTAGAGGTGATGAAAAATATACATGATTAGGTGCAAATCAAACTAAATCATACCACTGAGAAATATAAATCCCATGCTAACAAGAAGAGGAGAGATCTACACTTCAAGGTGGGAGACTTAGTGATGATCCACCTCAAGAAGGAGAGACTACCTAAAGAGAAATACACAATTCTTATGATGAAAAAGCTTGGCCCTTTCAAGATTATGAAGAAGTGTGGAAACAATGGCTATAGGATTGATCAACCATCCCACATTGTCTTATCACCTATTTTCAATTTTGCAGACATCTATGCTTATAAAGGAGAAGATAGTACTACTGAGGTTCTAGAGTACCTGCAGTATTAGTAGTATTATCTTCTCCATTATAAGCATAGATGTCTGCAACATTGAAATTAGGTGATAATAATTTATATTTATAAGTCTTTAGTTAGGTCTGAGTCATGTGTTGGACCTCTTCGACACCTTGGGAGGTCTATAAGGTTGGCTTTTACCCAAATTAGCAACTCTATCATTTATTACCAAAAAGTTGTCTTTTTGCAAAATGTTGCATGAGCAACTTTTTGAAAATGTTGCTCGATATATGAAAACTTATTTTTAACTGACCTCACCCACCTTCTAAAGCTTCTAAAACTCTTGGAGGATGTTATTAGATTAGATGATTCCTTCCATGAAGGTAAAAACACAGAGTGTACGAAGTTTGATGTTTGAGCAAGGAAAGAGAAGAGTGTTTTGAGTCATTTCTATATGGTATGGCCTAGTACACATTCATTTGGAAGATAAATTTGTAGAATCTTGTAAGTCCTTTAGTATAGTAACCTTTCCAATTGATTTGAGGTGTTTTTTTTAAGTTAGTAAAAAGTTATCAAATTTACATTCTTGCTCTCTGAGAAACCAAAGCTCTACTAGGCTAGTCTCAAAGATGTGATCCTGGAAAGAGATTTATCCAATGGATCTCCTCAAAAAACTGGAACATTCTATCTAGGATCATGGTCTTTAGGAATCTAGAAGCTCAGGCTCTCACTCTTAGTCCTTCTATTTTTGATGAATAGTTCCTTTCCATTAATAAATTTCAAAGTTACATATTCACAAAAAAGGGGCCGGGGGATAAATAAAATCACCCCGCAGAGTCACTCGGCCAAAGCCGGATACAGATAACTATTCATAAAAAAAAAACTATAAAGCCATTAGGCAGCAAGAGCAGTAGCAGCAGAAGGTGGAGGATCTTTATCATCTGATCCCCACTTCGGAGTGGGATTGACAGTAGGGTCGGGAGGAGCCCAACCATCATTC
>MU223492.1:1160247-1170635 GCA_018584345.1 Thuja plicata | reverse complement strand
AGCTTCAACTCGAGCACCAGCAGTAACTGCTGGGCCGAAGTTGGCCGGAGCCATACTAAAGGCTAACCCTAATGAGATCCCGCAGTAAATGCGGTATGACAGATGGAAGTCTCAGAGTGGAAACACAGACAGAAATCCGTACACATGAAAACCCTAGCCGTCCTTCTATTTTTAAGATCAAGCCCTAGGCTAATTATCCCTATGTAATTAGCATAGTCTGTTAGTACAGTCACATGCATGTGCAATATATGAGTTGGGGGATAAAATGTGTTTCTAGACTAAATTGGGGTAGGGGAATCTATCTAAGGCTCTGAATTTCATCCATGAACCCACCTTCTATCACTTTCTTAACAAACCAAGCCTAAATTAGCTAATTAGGTCTGTGTGTTTTGTGAGAGCTTAGGGGTGTAGGAGTGAAATGAAGTGTTGATGCTTTGGGAAGTTTAAAAAATCCATAAAAGGTATCTAGAAACCCTATCAGATCTTTTAGATCCCACTATCACAAAGAGTTAAGTGCCAAAAACCCACTGGTTAGGGCTACAAGGAATCCTAGGCTATTTGGGATTCGACTAACCTTGGGTCTTCAAGACCAAAAATAATGGTGGATTATTGGTCTCTAGGGTCTTCAATCCTTAAGGGTAGACTTTGGAATCCATTGGTGAAGTTTTACACCTTATTGTGTGGTTTAGGGAAAGTGTCCCTAAAGGAGAAAGTGCTTTGTTCGATAGTCTGATTTGAAGAACCAAGAGAGAAAAAGGGAAGCTTATTGACCCCTTGGAAAAGTTAGGAGACACCCTAAAAAGACATGCGTGGAGTTGGATTGATTCAATTTGGATTTTTAAGAGGTATCAAAGAGCTAGGGCCCATTAAGGTCTTCTTGCAGTGCTCTCTGCATCACATCTGAAGCTTGCTGCGCCCTGATTCTCTCAGGATTCCAAGATGGCTAGTTAATAATATAAATAGAAAGATTTTTGCAAAGTAAATAATGGTGAATTCACAACTGAAAGATAGTTTTCTAATTTTAGTATTGTTTTAGAGTTTTGGTCATTTTGAATGTATTGAAATAGAGAGAAGTTTAATGAAAATATAGGGGAATTCTGTTGCACATTTATGATGTCTTCCTTTGTTGATTTTTTAATTCTTGTGTGCTGAATTTGTAAGGCAAATTTAAATACATAATTTACAAGGTATATTGTGGGATTATTCTTGAGTTTCTTTCAAGGGAAGGGTAATTCTTAAGGGTGGTTTCAGGGGATTCAAGATTTACATGAGAATTTGATGTCTGGGTGTGGGAATGAGAAAAATGATTTGTAAGGCATTTCATTTGGTTCTGGGTGTGTTGTTATAAAAATATTTTTGTGAATATATGCTCATTTGATGCTTTGCCCTATATTAGGCACTAGTTTATACTTGATAAGCAGTTATCATCATCAATCCTTAAATTTTGAATAATCTTTTAGTTTATGTTGAAGAGCATAAATATTAATGATTTGTGTTGAAGAATACAAATATTGTTGTTGATTCCTTGGAGAAGTGAATCCTTTAGGTACACTCACCTGAGCTTAAAGATCAAAGTGAAGAAGGATGAGAATCCTTATTTCATTAGTGTTTTTTATTGTCAGATTCATCTTTTGGTTTATAAAGTTGTGCATAAGATTAGTTGTTAACATTTTCAAGATTTGTTATCAACATCTACAATAAAAAGAGCTAACAAATTAGTGTTTGAGACACAATTCCACTGTAATATTTACTGTGAAGTAGTAAGTCACAAGAGGTAAACCCACCTGAGTCTTTGGATCTCGAAGTGAAGGAGGATTTGATCCTCGTTAGTTATAATTTTACTTCATAGAATCAGGAGTTGGGATTCATAGAGTTAACCGTTGATGCTACATTAAGATTCTGCAAGAAAAATCTCTAACACAACCTTAATAGTTAACATGACTTAACCTTCACAACCTTGTGACATGACTTAAAAAGACAAGGTTTTCACCATTGAATTTCAAAAATGAATGCCTCAACTGCAATAAAATTCAAAAAATTAAAATACTTCACACCAAAGCACAGGAAAGAACAAACCTTAGCCTTCATAAATTTTTTTGAAAAATAGTGCTAACAGTGGCTCTGATTGGGGAAGGTTGATTACAATATTAACACTAGAATTCAACACTTTGGGATGCAGATCAAGAACTGAAAAAACCTAAAATCTACAGAAACACCTAAACAAGATAAATAAAAAGCAAGCTAAAAACAAAATATACAAACTACAGTGCATGAAAGAGGAAAAATTATGAGAAATAGGGTTTTAGGAATTGTCCATGCACTAGCAATTCTTGCATATCATCCTTCAAATTTTGCAAAAAATGAGTCCTTTGTTGGGTATTAAGAACTAATTAATGTACTGAGAGTGGGGGGTGAATTATTACAATAGCCAATTCAAAAATTAAAACTAATTTTGACCACCAGTTATAAACAGAATAGAAAACTGATTCAATATGCATTAACCATTATTGTTGAACACAATCATAATAATAAAATAGTAAAATGAAACCAAAACCTCAAAATAATAGACACATGTGACATAATGATTTTGGTATCATGGAAACCTTTGTAAGAGGGAAAAACCACAGTGGGGATGGTACCCACAATTTTCACTACTGCAGTATGAAAGGTGCCCTGTGAAAGGCTTACAAAAACTCTTTTTGAGAGTTATACATCTTGTGAGAGATACCTAGTGCACTATTAGATGTACAATAAGAACTTTGAAAGTCTACCTCATTTGAGGATTAAAATCTACAATCTAGAGATTTACCTTGTGAAAGGAATTAGAAACAAAGACATGTAAGAGTGTACCTTGTTAAAGGATTTAGCTTGCTGCAATTGTTAGAGAAAACCAAGTGAGTGATCTATAATAGCACTCCTTTCTCTTAAGATCCTTTAGGTTATGTATCTTCTCAAAATTCCATACAATCTATGACTTAAACCTCTTCTCCAAATATTTTCACAATATCTTTTACTGGTCACTAATTAATCTTGTAATAGTTCTTCCTTCACATTACAATCTCTCTCTCTCTCTCTCTCTCTCTCTCTATGAACTATAACTGATTGAATGTTTGAAGATGTTAAGTTGATGATCACAGTGACATAGAAAGTTTATGCAAGACATTAAATCAGTTAATGTATTGTATTGTCATTGATGTCAACTTGATATAATTTGTATGGTCATGGAAATATTGCTAAAGAATTTAAAGAATCGATGAATCAAAGGTTATGCTATCAGTAATGCATATAAGTCAAGTATTCACAAAGTGACTATATACACTGATGGAGTGCACACCGACAGTTAGAGTAAAAGAGAAAAGTCACAGTGTTACACAATGAAAAAATGCATAGAATTACCAAAGAGCAAAGTCATAGTGTTTCTCAATGAGAAAAGCACAATGTAACCCGACGGATAGAATTAAAGTGTTTCCCGATGGACGGAGATCCTGAAGACAAGTGAAGTTACACCGACAGAACAGTCAGTTATAACCGATGACTAAATGAAGTATTGACCGACAGAACAAAGAGTTCAGAAATGACAAAATGCTTAGCTTTCAAGAGATATAAATAGACTTAACTAATACTTATCATTTTTTTAATCGACAAGATAAAGCTGGAGATAAGTAAAGGATTTAAAGCTAATTTGTGTAGTTGGAAAGAAGATCTCAATGAGATAAAATGAGATTTTTTCTTTAAATCTAATTGGAGAGAATTGTGGATCACACCAAGATCAAGAAAGCCAAGAAATAGTGAATCATGTCTATAAAGAGACAACCCAATTCATTAATAATTGTGGGGTGAACAAGAGAAGAGAAATTAGATGCTGAAGAGATTCTGAAGGAAAAGATAGTATTCAATTAGAACTAATCAACAAGTTGAGGAAAGAGAGATTCTATAGACACCGATGAACAGTGAAACAACATCACAGGGTAGAAGAGTGTGGAGAAAAGGTATAGAATTGATTATATTGATCAAAGAGGTAATTTACTTACAATAAATCTGAAAATCTGCAATTTAAGTTGTATGTGTGAATAGATCAATTTAGTCTTTTAGTTTAACCATTGAAGCATGAAGTCTCTTAACCAAATAGGACTTAAAAGTCTTTTGTAATTGAGATACATCCCAAGGAGTATCAAAAAAATTTATCATAGAAAGTAGCATTGGATATGCCTGAGACCTATTGACAGACCAAGTGAGTGTTTGATCAAGGATGGTAGCATCAGATGCCAGATACTAGATGAAAAACTATCTTTTAAAACCTCTAACAAGGTCACACCTAACAGTGTGTTTGTAACCTTTAACAAGGTTGGCTTTTAACCGATCTCACTTCAGAAGAGTAAAAGTTTGGGGTATCAGACACAGTGGTTTTTCCCTTAATAGGGTTTCCATGTTAAAAATCCACGTGTTCTGTGTTTATGTTTCATTACTTTACTATTTTGCATTTCACATAAGCTATTCTAGATTGATTGGTATACTCTAGTTATTTACTATGTTTTGGTAAGTAGAAAATTGCTTATCGGTAAACATACAGAAGAAGATTTTACAAAGCATTCTGACAAGTAGTAATTTGTTAAAAGTGTTTCATGGAATTCATCTTTTAGTACTAAGTATAAATAGAGGATCAAAAGTGGTAATGAGTTTTAAGGGTTGATTTAAGGATTATTTTGAGGCCACTAATTCACCCCCCCTCTTAGTTATTACTAAAAATTGGTATCAGAGCTTGTGTGCTTAGAAGGAAGGTTTCAAGACCTAAAATAAAGATCACAAGATGAACAGACAAGATGTGCCCAAGTTGATCAAAGAAAAATTTTCTTCATGGAAAAGTAGAATAAGAATCCACTTATCAGGTATTGGAAATGGTGTTACTCAATAAGGAGATACTAAATATGTGTTTCCCATAGAATCACCCATAGTTAAACAAATGAGAGAGAAGAATGAGCACAAATGCATGATGGTAGAGCTTTCTTACTCACTCTCTGATGCTGAGTTTGAAGATGTCAAAACATGCACAACTGCAAAGCAGATGTGGGAGAAATTGAAGCGTGTACATGGTGGTGATAAAATTGTTCCGAGAGCCAAGGTGGAAAGCCTTAGAGGAAATTTTGATGATCTCAGAATGAAAGAAGGTGAAAACATCCTACAGTACAACACAAGAAACAAAGAGGTAGTCAATGCTATCTGAGGATTTGGAGGTGTACTAGATGAAGATACAGTGGTAAGTAAAATTCTAAGAACCTTTCTATTCTAACTCCACACTAAGAGTTAGTTTCTCTATTCTTAATCTTGAAATATTTCCACCATTGAAAGTACTTCTTGTCTCTATGCTTCCTTGGACTATTCCAAGCTCAAACCTCCCAAACATACTCACAAGTGCTAAAAGTTTCATGTTTACATTCAAGAAATCCATATGACATCCTTTCAATCCTATTTGAATGGGTATTCTATCACAAAGTGATCAAGTTCCACCTTCACAACGCTTTTGATCCTATTAGGCCTAGTAGCCCAATTAGCCCTATCCAAAGGGTTTTTCTAGATTCTTGCAAAAAAATTCCACACAACCCTAAAAAAAAACTTAGGAATCAAATACCCTTTTCCAAGACCTTGAATATTTTCAAGGTTTTAACTCCACAAACCATCTGTACACTACTATCCTGAAATGTAGGTCTTTTAGGCCTATTTTCAAGCATTGACAACAACACACTAATTTCTTGCTAGAAATGTATCAAGATGGATTAGATAGTATCTAATCTCTTAGGAAGGGTTCATTTATACCCTAAGGATTCTATAACTTCACTTGGTTTCATTCCCTCACACACCCCTTAGCAATGGCGCTTGATTCTTTCTCTGTTACACTCCTAACCGGATAGACCTTGCTCGCCTAGGGCATAACCTTAAAAATAGAAGCTTGAATCTTCAGTACATATCCTTGAATATTTACAATATAAATAGGCTCCCCTAAAACATCCATCCACCCTTAGGAGATTCCCACAGTTGGATTTCATGGGGGAGCCTTGGAAACACAAACTACTCTGAACTGAACCAGCAGACTCCCTAAAACTTAACCAATTTATTGTTAGAATGAATTTAGAATAATTGAGAGGGGAGGGGTGAATCATTTATCCTTAGGTCTAGATGTAGTAAATAAAAACTTTCTTTATTTCAGATCTACTCGGTAGTAGTAGCATAAGTCAACAACTTTAATCATGCAGTTTACTGTCTATTGAAATTAGCTTGTAGAAACATAACAGTAAAAAAAACCATAAGAATTCACACAACTTGACACAAGTATTTAATGTGGAAACCCAATATGGGAAAACCACCAGTAACATGCTACCAAGTTTTCACTCTTCTGAAGTGAGCTCTGTGAGGAGCCAACCCTGTTAAAGGTTACAATAACACCCTGCTAGGTGTGACCTGGTTAAAGGATTTAATCACCCTGTCAGAAGTGGCCTTGTTAGAGGACTTAGAACATTCCACCTGAATGTCACCTTGTTAGAGGATTTATACAAATGACTGTTAGGTCAACCTTGTTAAAGGATTTTAACTGATATAATGATTAGAAAGTAATCAGTAGTTGTGATTTGATACATACAACTTTGCAAATTTAGATCCAATTGCAGCTCTGATGTTAACTTACTAGATAGCTTGCATTGTCATTTCAACCTTCTGATCTACTTGGAAATTTTTCAAGCAATCACACATGCAACTCTTTGTTTCTGTATTCAGCCTTCTCTGCTAGATCATGCCAAATAGTAAATCAACTATGCAAACCTCTTGCATACACATCCACTTCACATTCAACAGTACACCTCTTGCACACTAAATGAATAACCCCTTGAGGTTATTCATATACCTCTCTATCTAGGTCAGATAAATCTTTTTTCGCTTAAAAAAGATCATAGATCTTAGGTTAGGTCAGATCCAACGGATCATTCCATCTTTGCATTACATTTACTTCTCCAAAGTAGTCTCTAATTAAATATTGAAACCATGCATTAATTACAGTTACCCATACATTAAATGACATGGATTAATCTTTAATTAACATTACATATCACAATAAAATTAACTAAGTCAGCTAGAGATCTCAAATCTCATCATTAATCCAATTACTATAAGTTGGCCAACATCACTATTTCCAGTCAGAAATTTCACTGGTGCTCGACATTGAACAAATTTTCTCGTCACAAACAAATTTTCTTGGCACAAGAAACTTTGTTTGGCACAAGAAACTTTGCTTGGCATAGGCCAAACTCTGCTTGGCACAGAACAACCAGAAAAACTGTCTTTGAAAGATAAACAACTAATTACTTTGCCAGCGTGCCAACTGATCAAGTACCCTTTTATTTGCCTTAATTCAACCATTCACTTGGTCTTCTTGTTAAATCTTCTTCATCAACAATAGATATGGTACTCAAATAGATAACAATAGTCTCACCAGTTAAGGTTTTACAACAATGACAAAATAACAATTGCTTGCATTGTCACTTTCCAACAATCTCCCTCTTTGGCATTGATGGAAACACAAAATATTAAAACAATTATTTAACAAGCATAGTTACCAACCAATCCAAAAATTCACCTGTGTTCCTTGATATGAATGAATCTTCATTAATGTCTTTAGCTTCATTTTGATTCTTATCTGTAAAACATTTCTCCCTCTGTGTCTGTAATCACACTGTAATCATCTGTAGACTCCCTCTGAGTAGATAATCAATTCAATGTTTTAAATAGTAACTTTTGCCTCTATGTAATCTTTTCCTCTTGGTAATCTCTTCTTCTAGGCAATCTCTCCCTCTTTTTCCTTTATGTAACTTCTTTCCCTCTTTATAGGTAATCTCTTCCTTGTTGACAACAATGCCAAAGATGGTGATATCATTATCATGTAGATCTTTAGTATCATGTTGGTCTTGTCATCTTGATTATGACTGATTTTGTTTTCTATCCTTGTTCATCTTCACAACTTTAGCCAGCATCCTAAAGTGTGACTAACTGTGCATCAATGTGTCAAATATTCTGAATGTAATATTTGATGCGATAGTACCATACAAAACTTAATTAGCCTTAGTCAGAGGAATCACCCCCAATTTACCTCTTAGATACTCATGAGAACCCTTGGGTAGTGCTTTTGTGAAAATGTGTGCTAATTGTTCTATAGTGTTCACATAATCCAATCTCACTTCTTTACTCCGAACTAGATCCCTCAAGTAATGATACTTGATAGCTATATGCTTTGTCTTTGAGTGCATAACAATATTTTTAGAAATATTAATAGAACTCATGTTATCACAATATATAACAACTGGGTCAGTTATTTATTCCTTCATACCTTTCAGTAGTATCTTCAACCACACAATGTTAGAATAGTTAACTGCTGCTGCCACATACTTGGCTTCAGCTGTAGATTGTGAGGTGCAGTTCTATTTGTTGCTTGTCTAGGAGATCAATCTTTTCCCTAAAATAAATGCTCCACCAGTAGTGCTTTTCTTGTCATCAACATTTCCAGCCCAATCAGAATCAGTGTAAACTCTGAGTTCAAACTTGTCATTCTTTTTGTAGTATAGACCATAGTCATAAGTTCCTTTCAAATGAACCCTTTTTACTGCCATCATGTGATTTTCCTTGGGATTAGCAAAAAACCTTGCAACAATCCCAACAGCTAGGGCAATATCAGGTCTACTATGTACAACATACTGTAGTTTTCCAATCATTGATCTGTAGAGTGTTTGGTTCACTTCTTTTGTGTCATCATCTTTTGTCAGCTTCTGTCTAGTAGCCATGGGTGTACTCGCTGGTTTGGACTATTTGTTTTTCTCTGTCTTTAAGTATAGTTTGATGTTGTCATTGGTTCTTGCAAATCCAATCTTGATTAAATAGTTGTGCAATCTCTCATACCATGCTCTTGGTGCTTGCTTCAATCCATATAATGCTTTGTACAATCTACAAACCATATCCCTTTTTTTTGAGTCTATAAAACAATTAGCTTGCTCAATATACACTTCTTCTTCCAAGATATCATTGAGAAAAGCAGATTTCACATCCATCTGATAAAATTTGAATCCTTTATAGGTTGCATATGCAAGTAAGGTTCTAACACCTTCCAATCTTGCAACTGGGGTGAAAGTTTCATCGTAGTCAATTCCTTCCTCTTGTGCATAACCCTTGCATACCAGTCTAGCTTTGTTTCTTGTCACATCTCCATGTTCATTCAGTTTATTCATGAATACCCACTTTGTGCCAATTACATTTTTATCCTTTGGCCTAGGTACAAGTGTCAAAGTTTTGTTCTTCTCAATTTGTTCAATTTCCTTATTCATTGGTTGTATCCAATCTTCATTTTCTAAAGCATCTTTCACTGTTTTGGGCTCAAATTCACATAACAGACATGTGCCATTTTTCAAATTACTTCATTTCATAAAAATAGAATACTTTGATCCAATGATTTGATCAGAATTGTGATTTCTTCTCACATATTTTGCTAGAGTAGGTTCAATCCTTGCTTTAGGTTCATTGTTTGTATTCATTTTTGGTTGATTCTATGACTTGGCATCTCCATCAAATAGCTCGGCATTCACTTCCAATTGCTCGGCAACTCCATTTTGTGACTTGGCAAGTGCATGCTGTTGTTTAGTAGTAGTCTTAGGTACTGAATTGGAATCTTCCTCATCTAGATATATGAATGATCTGTAGCTTTCAGGCTCTTGTGTACTTTCAGCTTCATTTCTTTTTGCAAAATCGTTAATTCTTACATTTGCACTTTCAACAATTTTGTTAGTACTAGAATTCAAACATTTATATGCTTTTCTTTTCATTGAATAACCAAGGAATATGCCTTCTTCACCTTTAGCATCTAGTTTTCCATTTCTATTGTCTTTTAGTATAAAACATTTGCTTCCAAATACTTTAAAATACTTTACACTAGGTGCATAACCATACCAAAGTTCATAAGGTGTAGCATTTGTACCTTTCTTGACTTGAACTCTATTTAGTGTATAGACTACAGTACTTACAACTTCTTTCCAATATTTCTGTACAACATTTTTCTCCATCATTAGTGTTCTTGCACAATCCATGATAGATCTATTCCTTCGTTCAGCAATACCATTTTTTGGAGGAGTCCTAGATGTGGACATCTATCTCTTTATGCCTCTGTCATTGCAGAACCTATTAAACTCATTAGAAGTAAACTCTCCACCTCTGTCAGATCTTAAGCATTTCAAATTTTTGCCTATTTCCTTTTCAACTTTAGCTAAGTACCATTTAAATAACTGGAATGCATCATATTTTTCCTTGAGAAACATTACAGTCATCATCCTTGAATAATCATCAACAAATAGAATAAAGTATCT
>MU223492.1:1128831-1148701 GCA_018584345.1 Thuja plicata | reverse complement strand
AAGTTCTGTTAACTTGCTTGATTTCTCTTTTAGGTGGTTCAGATATAACCTCTGTAGTATCTTCAACTTTCTTAGCTTCTAAAGATGCTTCAAGTGTTTTTTCTCTCTTTTGTGATGATTTGATTTCTTCTTGTGTTGTACTAAATCCAAGACCAGTAGTGTTCCCTTTTTGCCTTTGTGCATTGAGTTGGGATTGAATCAAATCAGAACTTGTGTGAAGTTTATCAATCTTGTCTTTTGCTTTTGTTAATTCAGATTCTAACTTCTTCTTCATGTTTTCCAATTCCAAGACTTTCATGTTTGCCTGTAGAAGTTCATCTTCCAATTGATTGCTTTCTTTGATTTTGTCTTCAATGGTGTTCTGGTTATTTGTAAGTTGTTCCTCCAGATCTTCAATTGTATCCTTTAGAGATTTATTCTCTTCATTAAAATCTTTTTGACCATTTGTCTTAGATCACTTGTAGAAAAATCTTTCAGATCTTTTCTTAGCCTTTTAATAAGTATTTGAGAGCCATCATTTCTCAATCTTAGTTCTTCATTTTCCTTCTCAGATCTGTCAAGATCTTCAAAGATGCTTCAAGATTCTTTTCCAAATATTTTTCTTCAGCTGAGTCCATGATCTCCTCAAGTTGTTAAACTTTCTTTCAGAGGACCAAAGCTCTGATACCAATTGTTAGAAACATTGAGAGGGGGGGGGGGTGAATCAGTGTTTGTCTATTAATTATATTTCAGCTAATTAAACATATATCAAATGTGCATCCAAAGAAACATAACACAAGAACACATAACACATGATATGATTATGAAGAACCTTGATCAGAGGAAAAATCTGGTGGGGATTAGTAACCACAAAATATTGTACTAGGTATAATGAACCTGTTAAAGTTCCTTTTCCCTGTTAGAAGCAGTCTTTACAAATTAAGTACAATGACTTGGTTAAAGGTCTGACCCTGTTAGGAGTCTTTTAAAAAACCCTATTAAAGGTATATGGCTCACTGCCTAGGCTCATTTCCCAATAAGATGAAGGCTACAACCCTCTGAATGTTGATATGCACTATATCAAACATGAACTGTAGTGATGACACTATTGTCTGATCAGTTCTGTGTATGCACGAATGCTCTGACTCTCTTAAAGAGCTATATCATCTATTGACTTCATAGTATTGTCCCTCTATAACTTCCTCTTGCATAATAATTGACACTTGTAACATATCTTTACATTACATACGTATATCTTCAAATCTGAATAGGTGCAACCCAAAACAAATCACTAGTCGGCCCTTAAACAAAATATACAACGCTTCTGAACAAGTTGGCCTAAGCGTGTTTACTACAACATTAATTACATTAATACAAACTTATAACTAAAGGCACTTCGCCATTACATTACAAAATTCTTCACGCTGATCAAAACTATAGTCGGCTTCCATGCTCTGTTTCCTGGACTGCAGGTTTACTAATCTGCCTGTAACATTTCCGTACTGATGTTCCGTACTCTGCACATTTAGATCTAGCATGTATATACACCATAGAGTATATACCTAAGAAAGCATGCTCTAGTGTGATCTCTAACATGTGCAATGAAGTGTCAATCTCTGTATGTGTTTGTCTATTCTGTTTTCACACTTAGTCATTTTCCTTTCATGAAAGAACTTAAGTATGACATTGTTGCCATGATTGACAACACAAAATAAGTCATGCTTCCTCAGGAAGTCAACTTTCCAACACAAGTTTGGGTAGATTTCAAGATAGGGGAGTATATAGATAGGGTTCTATGTGATATTACAGAGATGGATGCATGTTATGTATTATTAGGAAGGCCTTGGAAATATGATGTAGATGCTAGGCATGATGGAAAATCCAATGTTTATACTATAACTAAGGATGGTGTTGAATATGTAATGAACCCACTCCCTAACTTTGAGAAATAAAAACATGCTAATATTATTGTCTTGCACATAGGAGGAAAGGAATTCATGAAAGTACTAAAGGAGAAGGATACCCCTTGTTATGCCCTAGTAGTGAGGCCCAAAAGACACCATTGAAGGAATCCAAAGTCCAAGTCCCCACTAGGGAGGTAGGTCCCAAAGAAGTGAAGGCACTGTTAGACCAGTATAAAGGTATCATTATTGAGAACACACCAGAGTCTTTGCCACTTGAGAGGGAAGTAAGTCACTATATAGAATTCATACCAGGGGCCACTCTTCCTAACAAGGGAGCATATAAGATGATGCCTGAACATAATCAAGAGATAGCAAGACAGATTGGAGAATTGTTGTCAAAAGGTCTCATTAGGAAGAGTGTGCATCCTTGTGTTGTCCCAACAGTCCTAGCACCCAAGAAAGAAGGTACATGGAGATTATGTATAGATTCTAGGGCTATCAATAGGATAAACATCAGATATAGATTTCCTATGCGTAGAATAGAGGATTTGATGGACTGTTTGGGGGGTGCAAGTTACTATTCCAAGATAGATCTCAAAAGTGGCTACCATCAGATAAGAATCAGTGAGGGAGATGAATGGAAGATAGAATTTGAGACTACAGGAGGCCTTTATGAGTGGCTTGTGATGCCTTTTGGGCTTTCCAATGCTCCAAGAACCTTTATGAGATTGATGAATGAAGTATTGAAACCTTTTCTTAAATTTTTTTTTGTTGTATACCTTGACGATATTTTGATCTTTAGTAGGAGTAGGGAAGAACATCTCAAGCATTTGGATATGGTGATGAGGAATCTCCATGAGGAGAAGTTGAAAATCAATATAGATAAGTGTGTATTTCTTCAAGAACTTGTGTTCTTGGGATTTTTGATCTCCAAAAACAATCTCAAGATGGATCTTACTAAAGTTGAAGCCATCCTCAATTGGCCACCTCCCACTACTCCATCAGAGGTAAAAAAATTTCATGGCCTATCTAGCTTTTATAGGAAATTCATCATAAATTTTAGTGGCATATGTGCTCCCATTATTAACACTATTAAAGGTGGAAGAAAATGCATATTTTCATGGACTAATGAAGCTAATGAGTCCTTTGAGTTTCTAAAGAAGAAGATTGTAGAGAAACCTATCCTAGTCCTACCAAAATTTCACAAGGTATTCACAGTTGATAGTGATGTAAGCAACAAAGCCATTAGAGGGGTCTTGAACCAAGAAGGAAGACCAGCTACCTTTTTTAGTGAGAAGCTCAATGAAGCTAAGAAAAAATACTCCACTTATGATCTTGAAATGTATGCAATGGTTCATTCACTTAGGAAATGGAGGCACTATTTATTGCCCAAGGAGTTTGTTCTGTTGATAATAATGCACTTAGCTTTCTAAACAAGTAGGAGAAACTTAATCACAGACATGTGAAGTGGACGGAGTTCTTCTAGTCTTATAGATTTTCCATCAAGCATAAAAAATGGGTTGTGAAAAAAGTTGGTAATGCTCTTATTAGGAGACATTTGACCACTCAAGCCATCTAGTTAGAGATTTTTGGGGTCCATGCCATGAAGGATATGTATGTTATAGATGAAGATTTTAAAGAAGCTTATCAGATTTTCATTGAGATGACAGACATATATCATATTGATTTCTTTGAGTTTATTATGCAAGATGGTCTTCTTTTCAAAGGGAGTTCTTTATGTGTCCCAAAAGGATCTATGAGGGATAACATTATCGAAGAGAGGCACTGTGGAAGCCTAGCTAGTCACTTTGGAGTAGAAAAAACTTTGGAACTAGTTAGGAGATTCTACTACTGGCCAAAATTATAGACAAATGTTAGGAATTTTGTGGAGAGTTGTTCAGTTTGCCAACAAGCTAAAGGGAACACCTCTAATGCTTGATTGTATGCTCCTTTACCCATCCCTGCCAAACCATCGGATTTAGTAAGTATGGAATTTTTCCTAGGTCTTCCAAAGACCAAATCAGGCTTTGATAGCATTTATGTTGTAGTTGATAGATTTTCAAAAATGACACACTTTATCCCTTGTAGGAAAACTCATGATGCATCTCACATAGCAAGGTTGTTCTTCAGAGAGCTTGTAAGACTCCATGGACTCCCATGGTCCATCATATCATATAGTGATCCTAAGTTCTTAGGTCACTTTTGGAGGACATGATGGAAGAAACTAGGAACAAATATTTCTCTGTCATCTGCATATCATCCATAGTCTGATGGTCAGACAGAAGTCATCAATAGGTCCCTTTGCAACCTTCTGAGATGTCTCACACAAGAACATGGAGCCACTTGGGACACTATCATAGAACAAGTAGAATTCTCATTCAATGATTCTGTCAATAGGAGTACTGGTTTAACTCCTTTCCAGATTGTCTAAGGCACTCACCCTAGAGGAGTATTGGAACTCAGGGATATCAAAGAAATGGAAAAAATAAGTGCACTGGCTGAAGACTTTGCTGAGGTGATGAAAAATATACATGATTAGGTTGCAGATCAAACTGAAGCATACCATTGAGAAATATAAAGCCCATGCTGACAAGAAGAGGAGAGATCTACACTTCAAGGTGGGAGACTTAGTGATGATCCACCTCAAGAAAGAGAGACTACCTAAAGAGAAATACACAAATATTATGATGAAAAAGCTTGGCCCTTTCAAGATTCTGAAGAAGTGTGGAAACAATGCCTATAGAATTGGTTTACCATCCCACATTGTCTTATCACCTATTTTCAATGTTGCATACATCTATGCTTATAAAGGAGAAGATAGTACTACTGATACTACAGGTACTCTAGAACCTCCTACACTCCAACCACTCAAGGACATGATACAAGAAACTCCTCCTGAGATTGAAACCATTGTAGACAAAGGAGTGAACAATAAAACTAGGAGGGGCACTTACTATGAGTTCTTGGATAAATGGAAACACCAACCAGTTGAAGATGCTACTTGGATGTACCTTGAAGACATTCTAAAGATAGCTTACCCGCTTGAAGAATCCACAACTCAAGAGACTTGAGTTTCTTTTTTCATGAGGAGTATGGTGTAGGGCACCTCTTGAAGATCCTCAATTTTCTTATTTGTAATAAGGTGCATCCACAATATCACCCTTGTATGTGTTTTTTTGTTGGGGTCTTTGATGTAAGGTGAAGGACCTAAGGTGAAGTTATAAACCTAGGTTCCTAAAACCATGGTTAGACCTTGTTAGTTGTTGTTTTGTGTGTCTATTTAGAAGTTATATTTATAAGTCCCTATTTAGGTCCTAGTCATGTGTTGGACCTCTCCCACACCTTGGGAGGTCTGTAAGGTTGGATTTTACCCAAATTAGCAACTTTGTCATTTATTGCCAAAAAGTTGTATTTTTGCAAAATGTTGCATGAGCAACTTTTGCAAAATGTTTCTCAGTATATGAAAAATTCTTTGTAACTGACCTCACCCACCTTATGAAGCTTCTAAAACTCTTGGAGGATGTTATTATATGAGAGGATGCCTTCCATGAAGGTAAGAACACAGAGTGTACAAAGTTTGATGTTTGAGCAAGGAAATAGAAGAGTGTTTTGAGTCATTTCTGTATGGTACAACCTAGTACAGATTCATTTGGAAGATCAAGTTGTAGAAGCTTGTAATTACTTGAGTCTACTAACCTTTCCAGTTGATTTTAGGTGTTTTTTTTAAGTTAGTAAAAATTTATCAAATTTACATTCTTGTGGTCTGAGAAACCAAAGCTCTACTAGGCCAGTCTCAAAGATGTGATCCTAGCAAGAGATTTATCTAATGGATCTCCTCAGACACTTGGAAAATGCTAGCTAGGATCATGGTCTTTAGGAATCTAGAAGATCAGGCTCTCACTCTTAGTCCTTCTATTTTTAAAATCAAGCCCTAGGCTAATTATCCCTATGTAATTAGCCTAGTCTATTAGTACAGTCACATACATGTGCAATATATGAGTTGGGGGATAAAAAAAAGGTGTTTCTAGACTAAATTGGGTTAGGGGAATCCATACAAGGCTCTAAATTTCATCCATGAACCCACCTTCTATCACTTTTTTAACAAACCAAGCCTAAACTAGCTAATTAGGTCTGTGTGTTTTGTGAGAGCTTAGGGATGTAGGAGTAAAATGAAGTGTTGATGCTTTGGGAAGTTTACAAAATCCATAAAGGGTATCTAGAAACCCTATCAAATCTTTTAGATCCCACTATCACAAAGAGTTAAGTGCCAAAAACCCACTGGTTAGGGCTACAAGGAATCCTAGGCTATTTGGGATTCGACTAACCTTGGGTCTTCAAGACCAAAAATAATTGTGGATTCTTGGTCTCTAGGGTCTTTGAAGAGTCTTCAATCCTAAAGGGTAAAATTTGGAATCCATTGGTGAAGTTTTACACCTTATTGTGTGGTTTAGGGAAAGTGTCCCTAAAGGAGAAATTGCTTTGTTCCATAGTCTGATTTGAAGAACCAAGAGAGAAAAAGGGAAGCTTATTGACCCCTTGGAAAAGAAAGGAGACACCCTAAGAAGACTTGTGTGGATTTGGATTGATTCAATTTGGAGTTTTAAGAGGTATCAAAGAGCTAGGGCCCGTTAAGGTCTTCTTACAGTGCTCTCTGCATCACATTTGAAGCTTGTTGCACCCTGATTCTCTCAAGATTCCAAGATGGCTAGTTAATAATATAAATATCAAGGTTTTTGTAAAGTAAATAATGGTGAATTCACAACTGCAAGATAGTTTTCTAATTTTAGTATTGTTTTAGAGTTTTGGTCATTTTGAATGTATTGAAATAGAGAGAAGTTTAATGAAAATATAGTGGAATTCTATTGCACATTTGTGATGTCTTCTTGTGTTGATTTTTTAATTCTTGTGTGCTAAATTTGTAAGGAAAATTTAAATATACAATTTACAAGGTATATTGTGGGATTATTCTTGAGTTTCTTTCAAGGGAAGGGTAATTCTTAAGGGTGGTTTCAAGGGATTCAAGATTTACATGAGAATTTGATGTCTGGGTGTGGGAATGAGAAAAATGATTTGTAAGGCATTTCATTTGGGTTCTGGGTGTGTTGTTGTAAAAATATTTTTGTGAATATATGCTCATTTGATGCTCTACCCTGTATTAGGCACTAGTTTATACTTGATAAGCAGTTATCATCATCAATCCTTAAATTTTGAATAATCTTTTAGTTTATGTTGAAGAGCATAAATATTTATGATTTGTGTTGAAGAATACAAATATTGTTGTTGATTCCTTGGAGAAGTGAATCCTTTAGGTACACTCACCTAAGCTTAAAGATCAAAGTGAAGAAGGATGAGAATCCTTATTGCATTAGTGTTTTTTATTGTCAGATTCATCTTTTGGTTTATAAAGTTATGCATAAGATTAGTTGTTAACATTTTCAAGATTTGTTATCAACATCTACAATAAAAATAGCTAACAAATTAGTGTTTGAGACACAAATCCACTGTAATATTTACTGTGAAGTAGTAAGTCACAAGAGGTGCACATGCCTGAGTATTTGGATCTCAAAGTGAAGGAGGATTTGATCCTCGTTAGTTATAATTTTACTTGATAGAATTAGGAGTCGGGATTCATAGAGTCAAGCATTGATGCTACATTAAGATTTTGCAAGAAAAATATCTAACACAACCTTAATAGTTAACATGACTTAACCTTCACAACCTTGTGACATGACTTAAAAAGACAAGGTTTTCACCATTGAATTTTAAAAATGAATGCCTCAATCGCTATAATCTTCAAAAAATTAAAATACTTCACACAAAAGCATGGGAAAGAACAAACCTTAGCCTTCATAATTTTTTTTGAAAAATAGTGCTAACAGTGGCTCCGACTGGGGAAGGTTGATTACAATATTAACACTAGAATTCAACACTTTGAGATGCAGACCAAGAACTAAAAAAACCTAAAATCTACACAAACACCTAAACAATATAAATAAAAACCAACCTAAAAAAAAAATATGTAACCTAAAGTGCATGGAAGAGGAAAATTTATGAGAAATAGGGTTTTAGGAATTGTCCATGCACTAGCAATTCTTGCATCTCATCATTTGAATTAGGCAAAAATATGAGTCCTTTGTTGGGTATTAAGCACTAATTAATGTACTGAGAGGGGGGGTGTGAATTATTACAATAGCCAATTCAAAAATTAAAACTAATTCTGATCACCGGTTATAAACAAAACAAAAAACTGATTCAATATGCATTAACCATTATTGTTGAACACAATCATAATAATAAAACAGTAAAATGAAACCAAAACATCAAAACCATAGACACATGTGACATAATGATTTTGGTATCATGGAAACCTTTGTAAGAGGGAAAAACCACAGTGGGGATGGTACCCACAACTTTCACTACTGCAGTATGAAAGGTGCCCTATGAAAGGCTTACAAAAACTCTTTCTGAGAGTTATACATCTTGTGAGAGATACCTAGTGCACTATTATATGTACAATAAGACCTTTTAAATTCTACCTCATTTGAGGATTAAAATCTAAAATCTAGAGATTTACCTTGTGAAAGGAATTAGAAACAAAGACATGTAAGGGTCTACCTTGTTAAAGGATTTAGCTTGCTGCAATTGTTAGAGAAAACCAAGTGAGTGATCTATAATAGCACTCCTTTCTCTTAAGATCCTTTAGGTTATGTATCTTCTCAAAATTCCATACAATTTGTGACTTAAACATCTTCTCCAAATCTTTTCACAATATCTTGTACGGGTCACTAATTAATCTTGCAATAGTTCTTCCTTCACATTACAATATCTCTCTCTCTCTCTCTCTCTCTCTCAATGAACTATAACTGATTGAATATTTGAAGATGTTAAGTTGATGATCATAGTGACATTGAAAGTTTATGTAAGACATTAAATCATATAATGTATTGTATTTTCATTGATGTCAACTTAATATAATCTGTATGGTCATGGAAATATTGATAAAGACTTCAAAGAACCTATGAATCAAAGGCTATGCTATCAGTAGTGCATATAAGTCAAGTATTCACAAAGTGATTATATACACTGACGGAGTGCACACCAACAGTCAGAGTAAAAGAGAAAAGTCATAGTGTTACCCAATGAGAAAATGCACAGCATTACCAATGAGAAAATTCACAGTGTTGCCAATGAAAAAAGCATAATGTAACCTGACAGATAGAATTATAGTGTTTCCTGACGGACGAAGATCCCGAAGACAAGTGAAGTCACACCGATAGAATAGTCACTTATAACCGATGACTAACTGAAGTATTGACCGACAGAAAAAAGAGTTTAGAAATGACAAAATGCTTAGCTATCAAGAGCTATAAATCGACCTAACTAATAATTATCATTGTTTTAATTGACAAGATAGAGCCTGACATAAGTAAAGGATTTAAAGTTTATTTGTCTAGTTGGCAAGAAGATCTCAATGAGATAAAACTGGAGTTTTTCTTTAAATCTAATTGGTGAGAATTGTGGATCATACCAAGATCAAGAAATCTAAGAAATGGTGAATCATGTCTATAAAGAGACAACCTAATTCATTACTAATTGTGGGGTGAACAAGAGAAGATAAATTAGATTCTGAAGAGATTCTGAAGGAGAAGAAAGTATTCATTCAAACCTGATCAACAAGTTGAGGAAAGAGATAGATTCTGCAGACACCAAAGAACAGTGAAACAACATCATAGAGAAGATAAGTGTGGAGAAAAGGTATAGAATTGATTATATTGATCAGAGAGGTAATGTACTTACAATAAATCTAAAAATCTGTAATTCAAGTTGTATGTGTGAACAGATCAATTTAGTGTTTCAGTTTAACCATTGAAGCATCAAGTATCTTAATCAAGCATGACTTAAAAGTCTTTTGTAATTGAGATACATCCCAAGGAATATCAAAAATTTTTACCATAGAAAGTAGCATTGGATATGCTTGATACCTATTGATAGGTCAAGTGAGTGTTTGATCAAGGATGGTAGCATCAGATGCCAGATACTAGGTGACAAACTATCTTTTAAATCCTCTAACAAGGTCACACCTAACAGTGTGTTTGTAACCTTTAACAGGGTTGGCTCTTAACTGAGCTCACTTCAGAAGAGTGAAAATTTGGGGTACCGGTCCCAGTGGTTTTTCCCTTAATAGGGTTTCCATGTTAAAAGTCCATGTGTTATGTGTTTATGTTTCATTACTTTACTATTTTGCATTTCACATAAGCTATTCTGGATTGATCGGTATACACTAGTTATTTAATGTGTTTCGGTAAGTAAAAAGACTGCTTATCGGTAAACATACAAAAGAAGATTTTACAAAGCATTTTGACAAGCAGTAATTTGTTAAAAGTGTTTCATGGAATTCATCTTGTAGTACCGAGTATAACTAGAGGATCAAAAGAGGTAATGAGTTTTAAGGGTTGATTTAAGGATTAATTTGAGGCCACTGATTGACCCCCCCCTCTCATTTATTACTAAAAATTGGTATCAAATCTTATGTTCTTAGAAGGAAGGTTTCAAGACCTAAGATAAAGATCACAAGATGATTAGACGAGATGTGCCCAAGTTGAACAAAGACAACTTTGCTTCATGGAAAAGTAGAATAAGAATCCACTTATCAGGTATTGGAAATGGTGTTACTCAATACTTAGATACTGAATATGTGTTTCCCACATGAGCACCCATAGTTGAACAAATGAGAGAAAAGCATGAGCACAAATGCATGATGATAGAGATTTCTTCCTCACTCTCCGATGTTGAGTTTGAAGATGTCAAAACATGCACATTTGCAAAGTAGATGTGGGAGAAATTGAAGCTTGTACATGGTGGTGATAAAAATGTTCTGAGAGCCAAGGTGGAAAGCCTTAGAGGAAAGTTTGATGATCGTAGAATGAAAGAAGGTGAAAAAATCACACAGTACAACACAAGAATCAAAGAGGTAGTTAATGATATCTGAGGATTTGGAGGTGTACTAGATGAAGATACAGTGGTAAGTAAAATTCTAAGAACCTTTCTGCCTACTTGTGGTATTAGAGTATCTACCATACAAGAAATAAGAGAAGTAGCAAATAGCAATGTTACTCTAGATAGTTTGATTGGAAGACTGATTTCATTTGAGATGAACAACTTTGATAATAGTGTCTTACCAAACATAGATTCTGCATTCAAATCTTCTTTAAGAATAATTAAATCAAGTCATAAACACACTATGAGAAAAGATAGTGATAGTGAAAGTGAAGAAGAAGATCTTTATGAAATTGAAGCACTTATGGCTAGAAGAATGCAGAGAGGCAAAGGTAAATACAAAGGTAAATTACCACTTGTTTGTTTTAATTGTAAAGAGATTGGACACTTTGCTGCAAGATGCCCTAATAGAAGAAAAGATTATAGAAGTAATGATAGGTCATTTGAAAAGAAGTATGACAGGGGTCATTACAGAAGAAATTGACAATAAAAAAGAAGAGATACCCGAGACTACAAGGACAAAGGAAAGAAGTCTAGTTACCTAGCTAAATGCAAAGATAATGACATTGACACTAAATCTAATGAAGACATCAAGATGGTATTTGTGGTAGTAAAAGATGATTCAAATGATGATGATGGAAGGTATGTAGAAACTGCACTCATATCTAAAGTTAGTAAAAATGATGTTTGGATCATAGATAGTGGCTGTACTCACCACATGACTAGTGAATTTTTTTTTTTTTGAGACTTTTGAATACTATATTGGTGGTTTAGTAAGAATGAGTAATGACACATGTTGTCCAATTGAAGGTAGAGGAACTATAATGTTGAATAATCTGATAAAATGTGAAATCACTTATTGGGTGAAAGGATTGAGTTATAATCTATTGAGTGTTTCTCAGTTGAATAATTCAGGTCATAGAGTAGCATTTAAAAATAAGAAGGCAAAGATATTCAACAAATCAGGAAATCTGATTGGTACCGGTGAGCAAACAAAAGGTAACTTATTCTATCTAAATGATATTGAAACCACTTGCCTAATGGGTAGAAACAAATACATATGGTGGTGGCACAAAAGATTGTGTCATGTGAACTTTGACAACATGATAAAAAAAAAGCAAAAAGAGAAATGTAAGAGTCTTACCAACGATGATTAAGCCCGACAATATCATGTGTAAGAATTGTCAAAAAGGTAAGATGACAAAGTCTAGTTTCAAAAGAAAAACCCATACATCTGATGCCATTCTAGAATTAGTCCATACTGATTTATGTTGATGCATGAGGACAAGAGTTATTATGGTGATAGATATTTTATCCTCTTTGTTGATGATTACTCTAGAATGATGACAATAATGTTTCTAAAAGATAAATCTGAAGCATTCAAGATATTTAAATGGTACAAAGCAATGGTTGAAAAACAAAGTGGTAAAGAATTGAAATGCTTAAGGTCAGATAGAGGAGGGGAATTTATTTAAGATGAATTCACTAACTTTTTTAATGAGCATGGAATCAAAAGACAGGTCTTTGCACCAAGAACACCACAGCAAAATGGAATCGCTGAAAGAAGAAACAAATCCATTCTTGATTATGCAAGGACACTGATGATAGAAAAAAAAATCACCCAAATCTTCTGGAGGGAAACTGTCAGTACTACTATTCACACATTGACCATAGTACAATTGAAGAAAGACACCAAGAAGACACCTTATGAGCTATGGTATGGATACACACCCAATGTAAGTTATTTCAAATTTTTTGGTAGTCAATGTTATATCTTACAAGATGATAGAAATGGAAATTTTGACTCCAAGAGTGATGAAGGAATCTTTCTATTGTATTCCACCAAGAGCAAGGCTTATAAATGTCTCAATAAAGCCTCTAACAAAATTATTGAATGTGCAAATGTAAAGATAGATGAATTTGTAGAGAATAATGAAAAGGAAAGCACAAAAGAACCAAAGGAATACAACAGGTTTGTCTACAACGAAGAACCTAACACTCTACTTGACCAACAATGTATAGCTCCCTAGCAATAGATCATTGCACCCGAGCATCAGGCTGCAAATACCGACAATCAGGATATTGCTCAAGATGATGCACCAAGTGATGGAGAATAGAATGAAGGACACAATGATGATCAAGATGATAGACAAATATCTAAACCTATGCTTTCAAGATATGTTAGAAGGAACCATCCACAAAACTAGATCATTGGAGACAAGAAGGCTAGTATGAGAACTAGAAGTAAGTCTCTAAATACAAGATGTCTTATTTGTGATTATGAGCCAAAATATGTCAACGCTGCACTTGATAATAATGAATGGATAAGTGCTATGAATGAAGAAATTGAGCAGATAGATAAAAACAAGACATGGACACTTGTACCGAGACCATATGAAAAGAATTTCATTGGTACAAAATGGATACTCAAGAATAAACTGAATGAGAATGGAGAAGTTGCTAGAAATAAAGCAAGGCTAGTATGCAAGGGGTATGCACAAGAAGAAGGGATTGACTATGTAGAAATTTTTGCACCCGTTGCTAGGATAGAAGGAGTGAGAATATTACTTGCTTATGCTTCATATAAAGGATTCAAGGTATATCAAATGGATGTCAAGTCTACATTCCTAAATGGAATACTTGAAGAAGAGATATACATTGAACAACCAGAAGGGTTTGTTGATCTAGACAAGAGGGACATGATATGTAGACTACACAAAGCCTTGTATAGATTGAAAAAAGAACCCCAAGCCTGGTATAAAAGACTTTATTCCTATCTTATAAGTATTGGATTTGTAAGAACTACTGAAAATAGTAATCTTTATTTGAAGGAAGATATTGATGCTAACATTTTGATTGCTGAGATATTTGTTGATGACATCATATTTGGAGGCAATGATATGCTATGCAAATCATTTGCAAATGAAATGAGCAAAGATTTTGAGATATCTATGTTTGGAGAGATCAAGTTATTTCTTGTTCTACAGATCATGAAACAAGATGAAGGTATTTTCATTACACAATCCAAATACATCAAGGAAGTGCTAAAAATATTCAAGATAGAAGATTCCAAACCAGTTGGAACATTGACGGAAAATGGATGTAAGATGACAACGGAAGACAAGTAAATAGAGGTAAATTAGACTTTGTACAGATTAATGATTGGAAAACTCATGTATGTTGTACATACTAGACCAGATATTGCACATGCAGTAGGAATAGTTGCCAGATTTTTTGTTAATCCAAGAAGATCACATATGACTATTGTGAAAAGAATCCTAAGATATCTGAAGAATACCAAGGAATATGGCTTATGGTATAGAAGAGAAGAAAATTTTGAACTTAAGGTCTTTACCGATGCTGATTGGGCTGGAAATATTGATGATCAAAAGAGAACAACTAGAGGAGCATTCTTTATGGGTGACAGACTTGTCACATGGATCAGCAAGAAGCAAGGATGCATCTCTTAGTCTACTACAGAAGCAGAGTATGTTGCTACTACTGCAAACTGTTCAATTATTGCATGGATATTAAAGTTACTGGAAGGTATGCATATGAAAATCCTTGAATCAGTAATTATCTATTATGATAATACAAGTGCAACAAACATTTCCAAGAATCCAGTCATGCATACCAAAACAAAGCTTATTGCCATCAAGTATCATTATTTGAGAGAACAAGTTCAAGAAAAAGGGGCGATACTTGAGTATGTGCAATCTAAGGAAAAATTATCCGATATCTTCACCAAGCCACTGTCCAAGGATGCATTTGAATACTTGAGAAAGAGACTAGGGGTCAGACCCTTGTCTACTGGTCAATAAAATGAATAGAAGGCTACATCAACCTACATATTATCAGAATATCATTCATGTTGATGCAATTAGAGAGATGGACTTCAAAGATAAATCTATACACATTAAGGTATTTATCTACTCCAAGCACTAGAGTTATTTTATTACCGATGGATTGGAAAATTCAAGGAGTATATTATGGATAGAAAAGATTTGTTTGGCACTACTATCAAAAATATTTGTTTGGCATTGCCGTCAAAGGGAGAGATTATATCCATTATCACTCAGGGAGAGATAATTATCACTTTAGGGAGAGATTATATCCATGGGAGAGATTATACATCTGGGAGAGATTATATCCATCACAATTATCCAGAGGGAGAGATGTAACCAGAAAGGGAGAGTACATACAAAGGAAAAGAATTGCTGATAGAGACATCAAAGAAAAGAGAATAGTCAAAGGGAGAGAGTTTGAGACAAAAGAAGAACACATCACATCAGAGAAAGAAATATTCTACATCTATCCAGTTAAGGGATTGAAGACAGAAAGAAAGTCATGAGAATCAAATCTAAGCTATAAGAGCTTATCGAGGACCAGACATTTGTATCAGTTATAGCACTTAAGATTGGTAGTTTGATGAACTTAAACTATTATATTTCATATTGTATTAGTAATAATATAGTGTGTTTCCATAAATTCCAAAGGGAGAGATTTATGAACTATAACTGATTGAATGTTTGAAGATGTTAAGTTGATGATCACAGTGACATAGAAAGTTTATGCAAGACATTAAATCAGTTAATGTATTGTATTGTCATTGATGTTAACTTGATATAATATGTATGGTCATGAAAATATTTCTAAAGAATTCAAAGAATCGATGAATCAAAGGCTATGCTATCAGTAATGCATATAAGTCAAGTATTCACAAAGTGACTATATACACCAACAAAGTGCACACTAATGGTCAGAGTAAAAGAGAAAAGTCACAGTGTTACCCGATGAGAAAATGCACAACATTACGGATGAGCAAAGTCATAGTGTTGCCTGATGAGAAAAACATAGTGTAACTCGACGGACAGAATTACCGTGTTGCCCGACAGATGGAGATCCTAAAGACAAGTGAAGTCAAACTAACATAACAGTCAGTTATCACCGATGACTAACTGAAGTATTGACCGACAAAATAGAGAGTTTAGAAATGACAAAATTCTTAGCTGTCAAGAGCTATAAATAGACTTAACTAATACTTATCATTGTTTTAATTGACAAGAGAAAGCTAGAGATAAGTAAAGGATTTAAATCTACTTTGTCCAGTTGGCAAGAAGATCTCAACGAGATAAAATTGAAGTTTTACTTAAATCTAATTAGCAAGAATTATGGATCACACCAAGATCAAGAAAGCCAAGAAATGGTGAATCATGTCTATAAAGAGACAACCCAATTCATTAAAAATTGTGGGTTGAACAAGAGAAGAGAAATTAGATGCTGAAGAGATTCTGAAGGAGAAGAAAGTCTTCATTTAAACCTGATCAACAAGCTGAGGAAAGAGCTAGATTTTGCAGACATCGACAAAAAGTGAAACAACATCACAGAGTAGAACAGTGTGGAGCAAAGGTATAGAATTGATTATATTGATCAGAGAGGTAATGTACTTACAATAAATCTAAAAATCTGCAATTTAAGTTGTATGTGTGAATAGATCAATTTAGTGTTTTAGTTTAACCATTGAAGCATCAAGTCTCTTAACCGAGTAGGACTTAAAATTCATTTCTAATTGAGATACACCCCCAAGAGTATCAAAAAGTTTGATCATATAAAGTAGCATTGGATATTCCCGATACCTATTGACAGGACAAGTGAGTGTTTGATCAAGGATGGTAGCATTAGATGCCAGATACTAGGTGACAAACTATCTTTTAAATCCTCTAACAGGGTCACACCTAACAATGTATTTGTAATATTTAACAGGGTTGGCTCTTAACTGAGTTCACTTTAGAAGAGTTAAAATTTGGGGTACCAGTCCTAGTGGTTTTTCCCTTAATAGGGCTTTCACGTTAAAAGTCCATGTGTTATGTGTTTATGTTTTATTACTTTATTGTTTTGCATTTCACATAAGCTATTATGGATTGATTGGTATACACTAGTTATTTACTGTGTTTCGGTAAATAGAAAGACTTCTTATCGGTAAACATACAGAAGAAGATTTTACAAAGCATTTTGACAAGTAGTAATTTGTTAAAAGTGTTTCATGGCATTCATCTTGTAGGATTGAGTATAACTAGAGGATCAAAAGTGGTAATGAGTTTTAAGGTTTGATTTAAGGATTAATTTGAGGCCATTGATTCACCCCCTCTCAGTTATTACTAACATCTCTCTCTCTCTCTCATAGATAATCTTTTGTATGATTTCTTACTATTTTTCCACTTAATCAACATGGTTTCTTTTGCTGCTTAACCAATACCATTGATTTTAAACTTGCTTTTAGGTCACTTCAAACATTAGGTTTAACTTATTGTAGAATGTTCCAAATCATGATTAACCTTAGAAAAAATTATCCATACAATCAAACCAATAGAATCTTGACAAGTAAAATAACATTCTCAACAAACTTCACCTTGAGATCTGTATTGATTTGTCATTTAGTATTACAAAGTTTATTCCAGAATAGTGATAAATCATTCAAATTTGAATAAGAATTTATCATTTTAAGAATCATTTGATCCATTCATATCTAAAATATCACAAGACATCAGCTTGAAAAATGCTCCTCATAATACTTTGAACACTATATACATTCATCAGATTTCCATCATGTTGTTGTATACCTTAGGCAATTAGGTGTTCCTTTATATTCTTCATTACCAGTCATGGTCAGTTGCGAGGGACGTAGATATTTTTAGTATATTTGACCATCAATGAAAATATTTGATCAAAAAAGTATCAATGTTTATTATCTTTTCCAGTTAGGTGATCAATTCCAACAATCTCCCCCTTTGGCAATGATGAAAAATCATGTCAAATCCAAATGTGTACAGAACAATGAAAAAGAAAAAGAAAAAATCATAACACATTGTTCAAAGTAGATCACAAAAAGACTTCACCAAATATTTCCAATTCATTAACTGATAGGTTTCCATGTACAATATATTTCCATTCTAGTTCTCCCCCTTGCATAGTACTCTAAAAGTAAATACCAACAAAACAAAAAATATACCTTGTTCACAATATCATTCTGTTGCAACATATTCTCCCCCTTTTTTCATCAAGGACAAAGGTGTATTCAATCAAATAACACTACAATTTGTCAAATATAGTTGTGTACACTTTCTTTGCTGGACTCAAAGTATTATCCCATATTGTTCTCAAATGTGAAAGTGCAATAGTTTTAACAATGAGATTACCTGACAGATCTTCTAATTCCTCTAGTGTAGTTGGCTCTAGTTTTTCAATCAAATACTTAGAATTCTTAACACTCATTGAAATGAGATTGGCAATAGGGGCTAAAAATGAATTCAAATCAAGTAAAGTGTTTACCTTTTTCTCATTCTCATTCTGAACTTATTTTAACTTGTCTCATAACTCTCTGACTTTAGTTGTGTAGACTGTAGCATTGCTAGAAGTTGCATCATAGTTCTCAATTGTATCATTTAATTCCTTCTGAAATTCTTCTGCCTTCTTATCTGTATCACTTTTCAACTTAGATAGTTTTGACAATTTGTCAAGATTTCACCAACAACTTTCAGATTACCTTTTGTATTCTCAGCTTATTTCTGCAAATTTTCTTTGTCTATTGCAATCTTAGCCTTTACCTTCTCCATCCTTTTCTTCTCATAGGAATTTTCATCTATTAAAATTTGAATTTTATCCAGTAATGATATATCCTATAGTATTACCTTCTCTAAATTATCTATTTAATCAATGACATTCTATTGTTCATTTATCTTAGCATCAGGTACTAAGGTGTGCAATATTTCCTTTTCTATCTTGAGTACTATTTGCTTCTTCTTCTTCTTCTTCTTCTTCTTCTTCTTCTTCTTCTTCTTCTTCTTCTTCTTCTTCTTCTTTAGTCTTTCCTTGTTCTTCTCAGCTTGTAATTTCAGCTTGTCTGATAATACCATCATCTCCTTAGGACTCAATAATTTAAACTATACATTTTTTATATTCATCTCTTCAATGGCTTCATCTTCCTTGTATACTTTGGGAATTTGTATACTCGCTCTTCTCTTCTTATTTTTTGAGTTTCCAAGCTCCAACTTTCTCTCAACTTATTGCTCTTCTGCTATGGTTGTTTGAACATTGGTAGGAGTTACCAATTCCATATTTGAATGTGTGGTAGTGGAAGTAATTGTGACTCTAGGTGATCTATTTACCTCCTCATAAGGTATATCCTCAATAACTACCTCATCCTTCTCTTTCTCCTTTGATTTCTTCTCTTCTTGCTTCTCTATTTCCTTAACCTGTGTAGGAATGGCCTCAAGAAATTGCTCAATTATCTTTGGTGGTTCAAGAATTTCTACCTCATCTTGGTCTAATTCCTCTTCTACTTCCTCATCAGAATGCTCAAGTTCCTCACCTTATTCTTCTACACCACCTTCCTCTTCTTCATCACCTTCATCTTGGGATTTCTCAGATATTTCAATGTAATTCTTCCAAATCTTAATTGTCTCTTCTTGTAGACCCTATGTTTCTCCCAACATAATCCTAGTAACTCTATTCTTGATAGGGAGATCCTATATATGTAAATCAAAAAAATATTTAATCTCACTAACATCTAATCCAATATTACATTCCATCAGTGCTTTCTCTATTACTTCATTATCAATACTTAAGGAAGTCTTTCATCTCCCATTTATTATATCAAAAAAAATTTCAGAAACATGACCTTTAATTTTAGTAGGGCTTATATTGAACTTTTTCATGCTCTTAATGATTTCATTTCCTATTCTTCTCTTGATTTCATCATTATGACATAACTCATACTGTAACCACCTGAATTTGGTCTGTTCCAACTATGGACCCTATTTTCCCTAAGTGTGATCATACCCTCGATAATGTCCAAATGACCCTCTTACTGCTTGGCATAAATTATTCAAATCTATTTAATGTCCTAGGTGATTTTTATCACTAATTTATATTAACTATTGTAGCCATATAATTCAAATCAATCCAAACCAATAAAAAACAAACCAAATTCA
>MU223492.1:1106870-1128218 GCA_018584345.1 Thuja plicata | reverse complement strand
GTGTATTGTCACTGAATGGTGCATAATCTGAGGGCATGATTATGGCATTTTTCAAACTCTTCCTAGATAGGGAGCAATAAGTCGGTTTTAGTGATTTGTATCTAACCATTTCTCTTTTATGCTATTTCTCACTAATCTAATGACTTATTGAAGTGTTGTGTCATAGGCAATAGGTGCATCATTTGACACTCACACATACTTTCTTGAAACTCTACATAATCCTCCAAAATTCTCAATAGCTTGTATAAATTCATCAATAGGAATGCCTTTAGAGGTTTACGTTCTTTTTTTATCTCTTTCACTTCCTTGTCTGAAAGGGTGTCCTCACCATCATCCTTTGTTTCTTTAGCCTTGGTAGATGTAGATTCAGTTCCTTTAGCTTCTCTTTCTAGTGCTCTCTTTCTAGGCATTCGTGATGTGGTTTTTGTAGGAGTCTTCTTTCCTTGCTGCTTTCTCTTTCCCTTGTATGTTTTCTTAGGTGTTTTTGTTGTTTCCTCTATCGGTTGTACAAATGATATTTAAGGGGTCTCATTTTCTGCATGAGATGTAGAACTTTCTCCTCCAAACTTAGCCTCTAACTTTGTTAACATTCTTCTTGTCTTTCTTTCTATTACAGGTCTTTTGAGTTCAAGCTTAATTCTAGAGCTTGCTTCTTCAAATGTTCCAATCCTTTTCTCAATGTTATCTATGTGCTTACTCAGAAACACCTCTACATATATGTCTATCTCATCTTTATATTGTTACCCAAATTTCCTGTCCTATGCAATTTTGTCTACAAGTGGAGAAAATGAGGCTCCCACATGGGTAGATCCCAAATTGTATATTTCTGCACCTAATTCCTTGTCTTTGTCTTGTTCTCTGTATGTTCTATGTTTGGTTTTAAACCCTTCAATTGTAAAAAAACCTATGAAAGATCCCTTAAAACCCTAATTCCTTGGTGGCTATTATAATCCTTCATTACCTTTTTTGCCACTTAAGGTCACAATTCTTCACGTGTTTTAAGTTGTCCATAGTGGTCACCTTTAACGATTAGTCGTGCAGTCACGACAGACTTGTGGCATGTTAGCTTGACTATGGAAGTGAGTGATGATGTTATCAGAAATGTTTATAACTCACTCTCCATGTGATTTTACCTTAAGGTTTTGAGTGTGCGACTATGTGAGTAAAGGAGATTTTATGTTATCACCCACTCGCTGAGATAAACTGCTTAGCATCTTTTGTTGTGTGAGTGTGTGATGCAATTTGTATTGCAGGTTATGTGTGGTCATATCTCACTCAGACATGGTTAAACATCAAGTTAGAAAAGTGCTGTGAGTATGTGATTAAAAGAAAAGATAAAGATTGACGGTTGTCGTTCACTTGCCTAGAATCAAGGTATATTCTTTCAGGGGTGGAGAGTGTGCGACAAGATGCCACATGTTCCTGATGTGGTGAGCTGAGGGTAGAGACAAGTTAAATATCGATCAAGTTTCTTTTGATTGTGTGGATAACATATTTCCTTAAAGACAAAGTGATCGAGATCTACTGTTTAAGGAATTGCGCTGTGGTGACATCTAGCATAGATGATGTCATGGGTCCTGGGTTTAAATGCAGTAAAGAAAAAGAAATTTTGTAAAGAGAACATGGTGGGTGTAATGCCTTGATCATAAATATGAAGAAGGATAACCATTAGGGCATTGTGTGTGTGTGCTGTGTGGTAGATCTGATCCTGTGCTCGCGGGTAGCTTAAGGAAGATCAACGGTCATGTTTTAAATATATAAAAGTTTCAAATATGAGCCGTTGATTGGGCATTCTAAGCCACCTGTGACTGTTTATGTTCAAATATTCAAATCTAATTCTTATGGTTTTATGGAGGTAGCATGGTCTTTCAAGTTGTATACAAAGTAGATGGATCAACCAACTTCTTTGCTCAGTTTTATGGTGATGGGAGATGTATTCATGATTGTATCTGATCTTTTGAGATATTTCCCAAGTGCATTGATGAGAAGACTTGACTGGTTTAGGGTTTATGCATTATTTATTTAATATCTATTGTAACCCTAATTCTTCCCTAACTAATTAGATGGATTGACTCCCGAGTCTATGTGCTAGGGGAGGTTGTATATAAGTAGTTCTAGAAGTTTTTTTAAGCTAGAGGTTTTTTAGTTGATGCAAGATTTTCTGTGGTATTCTCTCTGCCCTCAGGTTTTCATCTACTTGTAATTTCTCATTGATTTCTAGATTATGTAAAGGCTTTTTGTGATATTTTCTTTATCCCCGGGCCTTCTTGTCTGTATTTCTCTTATCTAAATTATAATATATTAGCTGATATTAGAGAAATCTTGGAGTTCTTGAGCCCTCTTTCTTCCTGCATCTCTGTGCACTATTGTGAATGATTTTATTTAGATGATCTTTTGGATATTGTTCAATTCCCTATCATTTTGTCTCATTTATGTGCCTATTTTCTAGAGTGAATGTCTATTTACAGGTCATAGTCCATGTCTATTCTGTTGAATATGATATTGTTTGTGAAATCTTCTTTTTCCTTGAATAGCCTCTTTTCATTGTAGACCTCTATATGAAATACTTATGCAAGCCTATTTAGAAAGTTGTGTTCTACTAGATTTAGGATATCATGCTAGTTTTGGTCACTGTGTTTTGATTCATGTTACCTTTAGTGTATCACCTAGTAGGATAATTTTATTTGTAGTTATTTCCCTTCAGCTATCCTTCTATTCCCTTTCCTTGCAAGTTTACTTTTCATGTTAAAAGAGAAAATAAGGTAAAAATCCAAGAGGAACCGGCCTAGAATCCAGAGGCTTCACTTCAGTTAGCAGATGTCCCACAACCTAGAAGTGATTCCCATGCTATACTATATTGTTAGGCTCAAGTGCTTAGCAGGGTGCAAAATTTAGTGTATAACACATATATCTCATAACCAATTATAGGAATCTAGAATGCTCTAGGTACAATAGGTTGAACTATACAAGTTCTTGTATCAACTAAGAAACATATATCATCCTTATACTTCTAAACTATACCAGGTGGAATCCTCCATTTTTTGTGCATAATAGATTGAATTTTTTTGAAATATCCCCACCTATGAGTGTGAAGTTGATCTCCTAATTCCTTAACATAATCAAAGATCTGTGCTACCAAAGGTCTATCTTCCTTCCATTCAACATTTCCTTTTCCAGGAAAGTAATTTTTAAATTAAAAGAAAATATAGACAAGTAATAACCTATGCTTTAATGACTTCTTATCATTTGTAATCTTTTCCCTATTAATAACCATTTGACCAGCTAGAAATTCATACAGGTTGTATGGTACATTTTCACTCACCATTTTGTATGCAGAATATATTTCTCCATGGGGAATGATGTTGTGTCTACTTGACTGATAAAATTTGTAACCTACAATAATCACTACAAATATAAAATCATCATCAAGTATATCCATCACAGTCATGGCTCTATGGTCTCTTTGTTATTTTCTCAATTCTGCAACCACATCTCTAGAAATTTGTCTCAGGGTAGGCAACTCACTAGTTGCAGTGAAACTTGTAAATCTCCTAATTATTTCACTAGTGATCTCATGGTTCTAATCCAACCATAGGAATTTATCATGAAATCTACTTCATACATATCTTTTCCATACATAATGGAAATAGGTATGGAAATCAAGTGCATCTAGAATACCACTATTCATCATATGCTCATACTCATTCTTCAAGCTTCCAACTTCACACAACTTCAAATATCCCACAATGATATCAGCTTCTCCAAGTTCCTTGATCTTACTATGAATAAAAAATGTATGTCCTCAACCAATTGAACTCTAGGTGGGATCGATGACAATGCTCTAGCTTCATCAACCTCGGTGAACTTCATAGGATGTAACTTGAATTGCGGTCACAACTCTTCAACATATACAATTAGGGTAGGAGTATCGATATTTTGTGCCATCTTGAACTCTCCTTGAAAAAAAAATCACAAAATTAGTCTCAATCAATTAAATTCTTCACTTCAACACTTGTTGTGTTCGCGTAGGGTTTGGCATTTTTCACTCTTCAAATTTTATTGAACGATTGCTCAAATTCAGTTCCCACTTAACTCATAAATAGTTCTTGTGAAAGAAAAATGTGAAAATGATCTCGTTTCATATATTTATAAGTCCACTAGGGTTTTACCATTCATTCCATTTACCATTACCTATTCGAGTAGTTAACCAATTTATTGTTCGTTCATTAAATGCATAATTCTATTGTTCGATTCACTTCCAATAGTAATATTTCAAAACCGATGTAAATTTTTCATAATATCGTTAAAGATAGATACAGTGACATCACTTTGCATCTTATTATGCTAATTTGGGTTATTTAATTATAATTTTAGGGGACCATTTGATATGAATTTTTTTTCTTCCCCTTAAGTCAATTTCTAGACCTAGTTAGAAGGTGAACTCTCAACACTAGATGATTGAGATCCTAATTCAGGTGAACTTAATCCTCCTTCTTTCTTAACCCAAATTTTATTCATATCACTTCTTACTTTTTCAACATTTACACTCTTCCTTTCTTCATTTTGTGGTTACATGTTCACTGGACTATTTATGCAAACTATGGCTAGATGACCTGCTTTATTACATGCATAAAGATCATGCCAGTTGGTCTCCAAAGTCCATGATGATTTCTCAAGTTCATTCTTCTAATGTTTGTTGCTATGTCCATGAATTCCACAGTTTTTACAAGCACACCAGATTGTTGTTTTCTTCCATAAGTGTTCATCGATGGCTTGGATGATCCAGAATTGTTTAATGATGACCTAAACTCTATTACTTTGTGTCCATACTTATTGCAGTTGTATCAATATCCCTCAAATATTGCTCCATACTTAAGATTAGGACCACATTCACTTTCTCTCTGTCCATATTGATTATAGTTATAGAAATATCCATTAAAAGATTGAGTTTTAGGACTTGCCGATTAGTATCTGCAAATGTTTGATGTGTGACTTGGTTTTCCACAGTTGTAGCATGTAGGTTTTGACTCTTTTCTCACTTGATTATTGATAGGTGACTTGGGTTCATCTTTGTAACATATAAAATGGGAGTCACAAAAATGTATAAATGTGTGTTGTGTATATATATTGAATGTGATGTAGGAATAGTGGAGAAGGTAAGATTGTCCTATTTATCTCACATTTCATGAAGGGAAGATCCAAATTGATTAACCCTAAAGAAAGGATAAATACATAAATGAATCAACCTATTAAGGATAGGGATAAAGAGAAAAACCCTAACTTCCATTTTATAGAAGAGAGTGTGTGATAGATTTAGGAAGATTAAAACTTTAATTGAAATGAACTAAAGACAAGTACTAACCTCAAAATGCTACAGATATGAAGAATGTTGTTTTCAGGTGTTTGCACTGAGTTTTTGAAAATTCTACAACTGGATCTGGAACAAAAATGCAGAGATGAAGAAAACCCAGGAATCTTTTTTGAATATGGGTTAGTTGTGATTTTGACCCAAAAATGAATGTCACCTTTGACCCAAAATTTTTGATTCTGAGCCAGAATCTCCGATTCTGACCTAGAATTGAATGTCACCTTTGACCCAAAATTTCTAATTCTGACCCAGAATAGAATGTCGATTCTGACCAAAAATATCTGACAAAAAATTTGATTCCAGATCCCGACAGTTTGCTGAAAAGGGTATCCATATGTGCACTCCAATTCGCTACTCCAAACCAGTCCCTACAAGAAAAATAGTTTGTTTTTTGGGGGGATGGGTTTTCCCTTGTCAAACCCCAGTTTTGGAATTAACCTTAAAGTATAATTAAAATTGTATAAGTAAACAAAGTAAATGAACAAATTCACCTTGCTTGTATAGAAACCCTTGTGGCAGATTCAAATCCGTGGATCCACAAGTATGTATGCACCAAATGGATGTAGAATGTCAAATGTACGATGTCTCAAATAAATTTCTTGTAGATCTTCAACACCAATCTTGAATGGATCTTGGAATAGGAAAAGGCTTGAAGGAATGTGGATGTAAAAATCTTCAACAAGAGGGCTCCATAGAGCTTTAATCCTTCATTGGCTACCAACGGATCTCCTTGATGAATTGAGTGCTTGAAAGTGATTGAATTATTGGATGTTTAAGAGTAGATGAATGCTTCAATAGATATTTATATTGCTTCAAATATTTCTTCTTAGCTTTTCCTTCACACATAGATTTCACTTTTTCAAGTCTTAGAGAAAATGAGAGGAGAAGGCTTCCTTATATATGAATCTAGGGAACAATCTTCTAGAGAGGCCTACATAGGAGAATTAAATTGCAATTAGACATATATCCCTAGAAGTGGACCTATATTAAATATAATTTCAATATTGTTTTCTCTGAAGACTGAAACAACCAACCTGGAAGCAGGAATTAAATCTTTCTAAAGCTCGACATCCAGAAAGCCCAAAAACTTGAAATCTGGACCCTGGGTCAGAATTGAGGTCGATTCTAACATAGTTCAGGGTCAAGGTTGACCTTGACCTAGAAAGGTCAATTTTGACCCTGAGGTCAAAAATCTCAGGTTTGCAGTTTAGGATGCCAGAAACAGGCCAGAGAAAAGTGGGAAATGGGACAAAGTAGGGGGGAAAACTAGAACTAAGTTAGAGACCCATTCAAGGTACTTTCCATGACCCCAAACCACTTACTTGGAGGGGTAAACTAGTCTACAATGAAAGTGCTTCCATTTTCCCACTATACATTTAGCCCCCACTTTAGCAAGAGTATGAACTCGATGCAAACTCTTGGTAAAGGAGATCATGAAGAAAAGATAATCTTATTGAAATCAAAAGGGACAAAGCAATGCTCAAGCCCCTAGGTACTTAGTCTTTATCAACCCTAAGATCATGATAAGAGATATATCACTAGTTAAAGAGAAAAAGAGGGAGGGTGTGATTACCTTTCCTAATGAGAACTTTAATCCCATTGTGAACCACAAAAGGAAATAGTGGAATTGGAATGATGGAGTTGAACCACCTAGTGAATGTGGCTACTCACTAGTCAACCCATCAGGGAGATCCGATCTTAAGGACACCTTTCAACCTTAAGGGATCAAAATATTGTAAATTGAAACTAGAGGGATCAAGAGATCCATATAAATTTAAACTGGAGGGATCAAGAGATCCTATAAGGTAAAAATCCATGCTTTAAGGATTAGTCTTTAATCCATAATGGGAAAAAATTTTAAGTTTGAAAATATTTTGAAAGTGCGTGTGTGCAAAAAGTGAGTAGAGAATATGCCCCCATGTTAAAGTCATTTCTAACACTTTAACAGGAGCAATAGATTTAATGGAAACATAAACAACTCTACTGATTACGTTTCCACTATGAGATGCCCCCAAACGAAGACAAATCAAGGAAAAGACCACATAAACATATAGAGAGCACAAAAGGGATCTACCTACCATGGGGTCAGTATGATCATAAGATAATATATATATATATAGATATGATATTATTGCAAATGAATTGACATCATTCCCCAAAGAAAGTAGAACTACAATCACAATGGAAGAAAGAAAACATGAGAGTTACGAAGAAGAGTCTTTTCTGACCACACCATGGAGACCAAAAAGAATCAGTGCTACCATGTCGCAGATCTAAGTAGACTACACAAGGAAAACATTTATGAACAATAGCAGTAGTACAACATAACATGAAAACAACATATAGAAGAGTAGAGATACATATAGAAGAATAGTACAAAAGTCTTGATTCCTTTATCACCTTGCACCAATAAAGTAACAAGGGTCATATAAAAGAATCTAACAAAAATTTAGCAAACACATTATGGGAGAAGCACAATACAATAGGAAAACACAAATAAGGGCTACCATGAAGGACAAGCCAATCAAGTGCATCGCCTACTCTCCCTATCTTGGTTTATATTATTTAGGGAAGGTGGGTGAATTACAAGAGGGACTATATCCAACACAGTAGGAATAATAGCCATTTCCAAACAAGGATCCTCTTGAGAATCATGATGTTTGATACTAGGTGTAATTATAAATTGTGTGGAAAGCATATGAGGTAAATCAGTATAGAGATCAATAGTTGTATATGTTAAATTTGGCCTTACTATTCAACCATACACTTCAACATAGTCCTTGTTCATCAGCCATATACATAAGTGAATATGAGTTATTCATCCTGCATGCTTGTATGATTCAACCTATTTCCTTCTATCTAGATGGGGTTTCGAATAGCTCTCAGAACAAGACTCTCACAACCATAGACCAATCTAAGAATGAAAGATTTTTCTCCATTAATGTGATGCAATGTAATGGAAGATTAATCTAAAAACATGAAAGATGCAAGATTAATCTAAATGAATTTAAGCTAAGACATGATTGCAATGCATTTAATCTAAGAAATTGACATTAATCTATTGCAAATGAGAGCTTTTAACTAGAAATGAGATGATAAAATGTAGCAGCAATTCGTTATTCTAACAATGCATAAAAATTGACTGGGGAGTTTGAATGAGAAATGGGAGCTCTTTTATAGATTGAGAGCCTGCTTAGAATAGAAAGTTTCCTTTTTTGAAATAAAACAGATAGAAAAGCTAGTTCAAATTAGCAAGCTTTCTTTAAAAGAAAATAATGAATTGTTTTCTCTTTGTTTTTAACTATTTTATTTTTTATTTTAACTGTTTTTCTTTCTCTTTAAAGCACAGTTAATTCAAAACTTCTATTTCTGAACAGGAGAGAGGATTTTTGAGAGAATATTTAATTAAATAAATAGAATATGACCTCATAAATGTGTTTTTCTCAATTATATGAATAATTAAATTCAATTATTGAAATGAGGATATTTATTTAAGATTTAAATATTATTTAATTCCTTTTTATGTGTTTTAGCTAAAAGGGGTGAATTTAATTTAATTAAAGTGCTAGGACTTTATAATTAAATTAATTCAATCATAGAGTTTGTTTAGCTAATTGATTTTAGGAATTAAATATAATGTATGATTAATGTAGATTTAGGATTTTATGCATTTGACACTTAGGTCAAGTAGAGTCAGGCAAAACTTAGAATTTCCTAGTACAATAGGACTTTGATGATTTAGAAGAATGACAAATGCAACAAAATTGGTTGTGGTTGCAAGATGCCAATTTTGGGGTGTTAAAATAGTCTCATATTCATCACTAGCATCAATAGGATCATCAAGAGTATCTTCCTCATCAAGAGTAATCGAAATAGAATCTAATATGCGAATAGAATCATCATAATCATTCATCTTAACATCATTATGAACATTAACTTCCTCCAACACATCAGGAATAGGATGGTCAAAAGAAGGTAGAGAATTTAAAATAATAGAGGAATGGGCCCTAGAATTATCCCTATGCTTCTTACGACGTTCATTAGTAGATTTGTTATGTTTCACTTTGTTTGAAACATATTGAGAACTAGGAGGAATAACAACTGGTTCTTTCACAGGCTCAAGAGGAGGATTCTCAATAGGCTGAGAAGTGACACTGGGAGGTTGAGTAATAGAGCTAGTAGTAATGGATAAAGGAGGTATAGAAGGAGTGGATAAAATGCCATGGTTAAGATCTACCCGAGGCATGCTTAACTCGATAACCTTGCAATGTTTATAGGCTTGATATGAACAAAAATGGTTATCAGGGCAAGGAGGAAATGAATTAGGTAATCAAGGCCAAAATAAATCAAGAGTAGAAAAATATCTAGGACTAGAAGGTTGATACAAACTATGATTTATAATTTTCACTTCTCCATTATGAATGAACTTAATACACTTATGAATAGGAGAAGCAATGACATGCATGGCAGTTAACCAAGGCAAACCAAATTTAACTTGAAACTTATCAGAAGTAGGAACAACAATGAAGGTAGTATCTACAAATTTACCACAAATTTCAATAGGCAAGTTAATTGAACCAAGTGAAGGATAGAGAAAATCATTACAAGTTTGGATCAATACATCAGATGTATCATAACAATCACGTTGTAGGTTTTTCATAAAAAAGATTTCCTTAGTAATAAAATTTATTAAATATGTGGGATCAACAAGAAAACCACATATAGGTATCTTAACAATCCTAGCATAAATATAAAGGGGACCATCGGGAGCGTTACTAGTCTCAGAATCATCAAAGGTGATTGAGAGTTCCCTAGGTTGTTTATCCTTAGTTTGTTTCTGAGGTTTAGGTGGAACTTGAAGTTTAAGTGGAGGTGAAGGATCTTGAATAGTAGGTTGAGATGAAACAATGATCTCTACATGATTAACAATGTGATTGAGATGAAATAATGATCTCCACATGATTAACAATGTGATTGAGATCATCCATCTTTGAATCATAAACAATATCCAAAGAAGATGGTTTAGAGATGGTATTAGTATCATCTGTAGGTAAAGGATTTGTATATATTTGAAGGTTTTGATTAGCAGGAGAGACAGATTTGTTCCCACTACCATCAAAATTATCAATGGATAAAGTATTAGAATCGATTAATTCTTGAACCTTATGCTTTAGAGAATAAAAGTTTTCACTATCATGGCCATTTTGTTGATGGTATTGAAAAAAAGCTTTAGGATCAAAGGATTTTGATGCCATTATAGTAGGGAGAAGAGGTAAAATAGGAGGAAAAGTAATCATATTAGCACTTAAAAACCTACTCATAATAGAATTTAAATATTCAGAGAGAGGAGTAAATGTACGATTCATACGGAAACTAGTGGATGCAGAAGTGGAATTGTTGGATGCAATAACAACTTGATCAGCGATTGCATTCGCTTGTTTATTTATCTTGACATAGTTGTTAGGTTTCTGAAACATATTAGGACTAGGAGAGATGTCACTCTTATCAATTGGAACAGGAGCCATTGGAGTGTTTCTCTCAAATTGACTCACTTGTAATTGATAATGATGAAGTGCTACACAAAGTTGTTGAAAAGAGGTAAATTCAGTAAGCAAAATCTTATCTCTAATATCATTTTGTAAATTTGAAATAAACATATGATGAATATCAATATTAGGAACAGGATACGAAGTTTGAGCATACAAATGCTTAAATCTCAATAAAATCAGTCAATTTTTCCTTAGTGTTTTGTTTATAATGCATTAAATCAGTTAAGGAAACTTGTGGACCAATGTTATTTTGAAATTGTTAGATAAAGGTATTGGAAATTTTAGGAAAAGAATCAATAGAATAAGGAGGTAAAGAACAATACCATTGCAAGGCCTTATCGCGAAAATTTCTAGCAAACAACTAAGCTAAAATCTTATGGTCATGAGCATAATCACTACAAATTAGGATTTGAAATGTTTTAACATGAGTAATAGGATCTCCCTTACCATTGTAATTCTCAAGATGAGGCATATTGGCTTGCTGAGGGACAGCAACACAAATAATTTCTAGGGATAAAGGACTACCCATGTCACATGTAGGAATGGTAAACTTGGATTGGGTTAAGGATGCAAGTTGTTGTAAAGATGACACAGTTTGAGCCAAACTAATGATTGTGGAATCATTAGAAGAAATATGCGGCATAGAAACATTAGGAATACTAGGAAAAGTGTAGGAAGATGTAGGAATGGAAGACACAACTGGTGGAACACTTGGAACCATAGTTGGAAGAGGATTGGAATATGTAAAAAGAACAATATGGTAACAAGGCTGTGAGGTAGGTAAAGACATCGGTGGAACACTCACATGAATAGATTAAATTGGAAGAGATGTAGTCATCAAAGGAGGATTGTAAGTAGGAATGGTAGGTAAAGGAATGGAAGAAGGTTCCCCACTAGTGACATAGGGAGTGAATCCTAGATCTTGAGCCTCTTGAGCTAAAGGTTTAAAATTCAAATGCATAAGATGAGTGATACCACGCAAGAGAATAACACCTTGATCACTATCACAAAGGAATTTCTTAAGAGCCTCTATAGTTTGGATAGAATCTTGATTACGGTTTTCTTGAATAAGCCAATTTCCCATTTTATCAAGTTTGGTTGAAAGTTTTTGGACCTATTTAGGAGGAACTCTTAAAGCATCATCCTCATCATGAGATGAGTGAGAAGAGTTATACTCCGTAGAAGGATTGGAATCATGAGTGGTCAAATTTTCATCCGAGATCCTAAGGAAAGGAGAGGAATTCTTTGGATCAAAGGAACCCATAAGTGTATGGCTTCTTCTAACCAGGATACTATAAGTAGGACTAGAAGTAGTAAAGCTCATGCACCATTGCAATGAAAATGAACTAATTTAGTAAACACAAGATTTTGATTTTTAAATGTAAATGTAAGAACATAAAATAAAGCTAGTCTATTATGTATGCAAGATAAAAATGTAAATCTAACACCAAAAAGAAAGAGTTGTCTGTCGTGGGTTCACCAAAATGTAGGGTAAGAAAAGGGAAGAGTGACCAAAATGTATAAATGTGTGTTGTGTATATATATTGAATGTGATGTAGGAATAGTGGAGAAGGTAAGATTGTCCTCTTAATCCAAAATTTCATGAAGGGAAGATCCAAATTGATTAACTCCAAAGAAAGGAGAAATACATAAATGAATCAACCTATTAAGATTAGAGATAAAGAGAAAAACCCTAACTTCCATTTTATAGAAGATATTGTGTGATAGATTTAGGAAGATTAAAACTTTAATTAAAATGAATTGAAGACAAGTACTAACCTGGAAATGCAATAGATATGAAGAATGTTGTTTTCAGGTGTCTACACTGAGTTTCTGGAAATTCTACAACCAGATTTGGAACATAAACATAGAGACGAAGAAAACCTAGAAATCTTTTCCGAATCTAGCTCAGTTCTGATTTTGACCCAAAAATGACTGATGCCTTTGACCCAAAATTTCCAATTCTGACCCAAAATATCCGATTCTAAATTAGAACAGAATGTCAATTCTGATCGAGAAATGAATGTCACCTTTGACCCAAAATTCTTGATTCTAACCTAGAATAGAATGTCAATTCTGACCTAGAACAAAATGTCAATTCTGACCCACAATGTCTGACAGAAAAAATGTTTCCGAATCCTAACAGTTTGCTGAAAATGGTATTTGAATCTACACTCCAATTCGCTGTTCCGAACCTTTCCCTACAAGAAAAATGGTTTTTTTTTTGGTGGGGGGGGGAGGGGTTTACCTTGGTCAATCACTGGTTTTGGAATTAACCTTAAAGTATAATTTAAATTGCATAAGTAAACAAAGTAAATGAACAAATTCACCTTGCTTGTATAGAAACCCTTGTGGCGGATTCGAATCCATGGATCCACAAGTATATATGCACCAAATGGATGTAGAATGTAGAATATTGGATGTAGGATGTCTCAAATCAATTACTTGTAGATCTTCAACACCAATCTTTAATGGATCTTGGAATAGGAAAATGCTTGTAGGAATGTGGATGGAGAAATCTTCAACAAGAGGGCTCCATAGAGCTTGAATCCTTCAATGGCTACCAATGGATCTCCTTGATTAATTGAGTGCTTGAAAGTGATTGAATTCTTGGATGTTTAAGATTAGATTAATTATTCAATAGATATTTATCTTGTTTCAAATCTTGGTTCTTAGCTTGTCCTTAACACTTAGATTTCACTTTTTCAAGTCTTAGAGAAAATGAGAGGAGAAGGCTTCCTTATATACGAATCTAGGGAAAAATATTCTAGAGAGGCTGACATAGGAGAATTAAATTCCAATTAGACCTATATTCCTATAAGTGGACCTATATTAAATATAATTTCAAGATTCATTTCTCTGAACACCGAAACAACCGACCCAAAAGTTAGAATTAAATCTTTCTGAAGCCTGACATCTAGAAACCCTAGAAAGTTGAAATCTAGACCCTAGGTCAGAATCAATCTTGATTCTGACCTAGGTCATGGTCAAGGTCAAGGTTGACCTTGACCCAGAAAGGTCAATTTTGACCTTGAGGTCAAAAATCTTAGGTTTGTAGTTTAGGATGCCAGAAATAGGCCGATGAAAAGTGGGAAATGGGGCAGAACAAGGGGAAAGCTAGATCCAAGTCAGAGACCCATTCAAGGTGCTTGACATGACCCCAAAACACTTAATCAGAGGGCTAAACTATTCTACAATGGAAGTGCTTCCATTTTTCAACTATACAATCTTATTTCTCCTTGGTCTTTGATGATTCTCCTATTTCCTATGTACTCCTAGTGTATCCTAGTCCAAATGTGTTATTAGGTCTCCTTTATTGATTAAGTTGTTCAAGGATCTTTAGGGTACTATCATTTCCTATCTTAAAATGTTCAAATTCTTCTCTTTCCTTATTGATTTATTCTTGTGTTTGTTTCAGTTCACTCTTCAACATTTCATTTTCATCTTTCATTTTTTCATTCACTTCTCTTAGAGTTTCATTTTTAATAGTGATTTATTCATTTTCTTCATGTGAATCTTCCAAATGTTCATGCATTATAGCATTCTCTGTGTTGATGTGATACCATTCTTCTTCCTTTTCTCTCATTGTTTAGACTTCAAGTTCTTTCCTTGCATCTTCTGTAGCTCTTTTTTGTTTAAGATATTCACACATAGCTATTGATTGTCCTTCAAATTCATTTTTCACATTTGACAGTTCTTTTGTCAATTTTGTATTTTCCTTCATGAATTCATCTAGGGATTATTTTTCTTCATCATACATACTTCCTTTTGAAAGTTCATCACAATAGTCTTGTGTATATTTTAACTTTTCAGCTAACTGCCTTATAGTAAGAGATTTCCTGAATCTTTCTGTCAAATCTTTAATTACTTTTTCATGAGTTTTTCCTTTTTCCATTATGCTCAACTCAGGACATTTTACTCAACTTGTTAAACTTTTCTTCAAAATACCAAAGCTCTGATACAAATTGTTGGGTATTAATCACTAAGTAATGTACTGAGGGGGGGGGGGGTGAATCAGTACATTATCCAATTCAATAATTAAAACTAATTCTGACCACTGGTTACAAACATAACACAAAACTAATTCAATATGCATTAACCATTATTGGTGAACACAATCATAACCATAAAATAGTAAATGAAACCAAAACATCACAACCATAGACACATGTGACATGATTATTTTGGTATTGTGGAAACCCTTGTAGGAGGGAAAAACCATGATGGGGATGGTACCCACAATTTTCACTATTGCAATATGAAAGGTTCCCTGTGAAAGGCTTACAAAACTCTTTATGAGAGTTATACATCTTGTGAGAGATACCTAGTGCACTATTAGATGTACAATAAGACCTTTGAAATTCCATCTCATGTGAGGATTAAAATCTACAATCTAGAGATTCACCTTGTGAAAGGATTTAGAAACAAAGACATGTAAGAGTCTACCTTGTTAAAGGATTTAGCTTTCTACAATTTTCATAGAAAAAAAGTGATTGATCTGTAATATAACTCCTTTCTTGTAAGATCATTTAGGTTATGTAGCTTTTGAAACTTCCATACAATCTGTGACTTAAACCTCTTCTCTAAATCTTTTCACAATCTCCTATACCGATTGCTGATTGATCTTGAAATAGTTCTTCCTTCACATCACTATCTCTGCTCTCTATCCAATCTCTCTCTATATCCATCTCACAGATAATCTTTTGTATGATTTCTTACTCTTTTTTCTACTTAATCAACACCATTGACTTTAAACTTTATTTTGGGTCACTTTACACATTAGGTTTAACTTCTTGTAGAATATTCAAAATCATTGTTAACCTTAGAAAAAACCATCCATAAAATCAACTCAAATAACATTCTAAACAAACTTCACCTTGAGATCTATACCAATTTGTTGTTTAGTGATCAAGGAAATAGTATTGCAAAGTTTATTCAAGAATACTGATAAATCATTAAAATTCAAATAAGAATTTATCATTTTAAGAATTAGTTGATCCAATCATCTCTGAAATATCATAATACATCATCTTGTAAAATTTATCCTCATAATACTTCAATTTCTATATACATTCATTAGATTTTTATCATTTTTCTATTGTATACCTTAGTCGATTAGGTGTTCCATTAGATTCTTCATTACCGGTCATGGTCATTTGTTAGGGAAGATTATTTAGTATGTTTGACCATCAATGACAACATTTGATCAGACAGGTATCAATGTTTATTATCTTTTCTAGTAAGGTGATCAATACCAACATCCTTCCCATGTAAATCATGAATGACAAAAGGGCCCAACAATAGTGATTCAAATTTTACATGCTTCCCTTTTAATTCTTCTCTTGCATTCAATTGGAGCACCATATCATATATTTGAAACTTCCTTTTAGTTTCTCTTTTTCAAACAAGTATTTTGACTGCTCTTGTATTTTTAGACTCTTCTTTTGTGCTTCATTACTTATTTCTTCTAGTTCAACCAATTGCATCATCTTATCCTTCATGGGATCTAGCATTTCTATTTCTTCTTCTTGCAAGTATTTGTAAACTAGTAATATATTATTCAAGGAAATTCTTTCCTATGCTCCATAAACCATTTCGAAAGGGGAGACCCCTATAGACTTCTTAATTGTTATCTTATCATCCCACAAATCCAATTTTAGTTTTGAGTTCCAAGACTTATTATTTTCCAAAATCTTCTTAATGATTTTCATTATGATTTTATTGACGGACTCAGCCTATCCATTTCCTTGTGGGTGATAAGGTGAAGAATAAGATATAACAATATCATAACCCTCACAAAACTTCTTGAATTATTCAGATCTAAAACATATGGCATTATCCCTACCAATATAATAGGCACACTAAATATGGTCAAAATATTATCTATCAAAAAATTGATAACCACTTTACTGGTTTCCCTTTTAGGTGGAATTTCCTCAATCCACTTAGTGAAATAATATGTGACCACTAATATCCATGTGTTACCTCCACTTGACTTCTCTACAAACTCACCAATAAAAGAAATGCCCCATTGGACAAAAGGTACTTCTACTAATATTGGATTTAGCAATAATTCTCTTTAATATTTCATATTAGAAGAAAACCTCTACAATAATTCTCACTTCTGGACAAATTTATGAGTATCTTTAAGAACAGAAGGCCAATAGTATCCAACTGTGATTATTTTATGTGATGTAGTTCTTTTAGAATAATGGCCTCCACAAACACAATTATGTGTCTCATTTATAACTCTCTCAGACTATGATTTGTCTAAAAAATAATATAATTCCATCTTTGTTCTTCCAGAACAAATCACCTTGAATGAGTACGTACCTCTAAGCTTGGAGTCTTAGAGTTTTTTTCTGATTGTCTGTCATACATTCTGGACACTTGGTATTTTTCAAAAAATATACAAGGTCAGTATACCATGGTTGCACTTCAATACTAGTAGGCATTGTACTTATTGTCTGAACACTGTTGATTTGGGCTAACTCTATGTTTGTATTTGTCATAAGCTTGGCTAATCCCAAACACCTAACCAAATTTGTGATCTAGATCTCCAAACTAAATTCTTGAATTATGTTGATCCATCTGCATCTCTTTTCAGTGACTTTGGACTGAGACAAAATGGCCTTCATAGAAGCATGTGGAACATAAGAAATTACTTTTGCACATGCCAAATAAGGTCTAAAAGATTTGACTTCCTTGACTAAGGCATACACTTGTTTATCCATTATTTCATAATTTAGTTCAGTAGTATGCAAGGACTTACTAACAAATACAATAGGATTCTCAAACCCCTCTTCATCCTTTTGTAACAACATTGTTGTAATAGTATGAGATGATGCAAAAGAAAAAAGAGAAAAATGATTTTCATAATTAGGAGATTGTAATACTAGTGCTTCTAGAATTGGCACTTTTATTTTGTCAAAATCATGTTGGGATTCTTCATCCCAACCAAATTTAGTATCCTTAAGTAACTTAATAATGGGATTCACAATATTTGCAAAATTTGCAATAAATATCCTTACAAAGTTTATCTTGCCCAGGAAATATTGTACACCTTTAGTATTTTTTGGAGGTAGCACCTTGTTGATAGCTTCAATTCTTTCAAGGTCAATTCCAACTCCCTCTTTTGACACTATGTTCCCTAATAATTTACCCCCTGTCATAGAAAATTGACAATTATTTGGTTTTAATGAAACTTCATATTCCAAAGCCTTATTAAAGATCTTTTCTAAATACCTGCAATGGTCCTCAACCCTTTTTGACTAGGCAGTCAGATCATCCTGATATATTACCATAATCACATTTATGAATTCCTTGAAAGCCACGTCCATTGCTCTTTGAAAATTTTCCCCTGCATTTATAAGGCCAAAAGGAATTCTCACATACACATAGGTACCCCATTGAGTAGTGAAAGCTATCTTGAACTGTTTAGATTCATTAACCAATACTTGGTTATAACCAGAAAATCCATCCATCTTTGATAAAAAAATACAACCTGTAACCTTTTGCAACATGGATTCCATATTTGGTAAAGAATAGTTATCTTTCAAAGATGCTACATTTAGGTTTCTAAAATCAACACATAGCCTAATGTAACCATTCTTCTTCCCGACTGGCACTAAATTGGATACCCAAGATGAATTTATTATTGGTTTAATTATCCTAGCATCCCTAACCTTCATTAGTTCTTGTTGCATTTTTAGAGCCAGTAATGGATTAATTGGTCTCTATTTTTGCCTAAAGGGCTTGACATCATATTTTAAAGGAATTTCATGTTGGATTAGATCCTCCCTATAAGCCTTAAGATCCTCATAAAACCAAGAAAAAACATGCTTGTACTTTTTTAATAGATTAATAAAATTGGCTCTCATATGAGGGTATAACTTCCTTCCAATATATACCAACTTAGGGACTGATTCAGACCCTGGATTTATCTCTTCCAATTCCTCATTTTGGCTGAAGATGTTTGATACTAATGTCTGTCATTATCCATGAACATTTCCTCCAGTTCAACAAAACCCCTAGGGATCTCATTTATTTGCAACTGGACAATCTCATTTCCAAATATGGTTTCATTGTCATCCATGACTTACACTAAGGCATCACAGTCAATTTTATATCCTTTATAATTATCTAAACATTGAATGAATGTGAGAATGTCACTATCATTTTAAAAAAAAAACCATTTATTTATACTATCAGGGATAGTAGGCATGATCTTGGTCTTTATGGTGGAGATTCCAACTAATTTTATTGTAATCACCTAAAATTGGTTCAGCCAAATAAATTGCCCTAAATGCTAATCATAAAGATCCAATCTCCTAATCATGATCAAATCAAGCTAATCTTCAACATAATTGTGTAATTGAATTTGATCAATTCATTTGCATAATTCATCAACCATCAAACATCAATGATCATTCATCAAGGATCATTCATTCATTAATACTCCTAGCTATTTAATTAAATCAAAATAAAAAATCCCATGGCTAGTGATATTAATTAAAGTGATTTAATTAATTGTCCTGTTATCTTCTTAACTCACAAAAGGACAAAGAATTTAAATCTAACCAATGAGCTTCAATCACATGGATCACTCAAGGTCCTAATCTTAGACATCCCTCAATGGATGCATCTCAACCACTCAATTCAAATTTGAATTTGAGTCTTTCCCTCCAAAATAAAATCTATAAAAGCAACTTCATCAAGGCTATTATCAAGTTGGATCCTCATTTGCATAGACATAATGCTAGTTTCATTTCTAGCTCATATCTTCTAGCTCAATTTTGCACTAATGTAGATGCATTCTCAATTGAATCTTCCATTTCATGATTGTCAATTCTATGATCTAATTTTCTAATCTGAGAGCAAATAACAATTTAAAGTAGAATCTTGATGACTAGGAAGCAATAATTCAATTTCTCAAGGTTTTCTATGTTTTTCATTGAATTGATCTTACTAACCTTGGATATAATGAGTTATTGAGTGTGTTGATGTTTATAGCTTCGATCAGATAAAATGATTATGAGAAAATAAATAAATAATATATTAATATATATATATATATATATATATATATATATATATATATATTTAACATTATCTCTTTATGATATTGAATTAAATAAACATCATTGAATTGATAATATTATTGTACATTACATATGTGTGTATATATATATTATAATAATAATAATAATAATAATAATAATAAAGATTATTATATATATATATATTAATATATATATACAATATATATTATTGTTGATAAAATAATATTAAATATAATTTGATCAAATAAACATCAACAGATTTGTATCGGCTAATAGCAATAATGATTTGTTTTGGTTATCACATCACTGATCGGGTTGATGAACATTGATGTAATACCTACCCTTTGGGTTGCCTTTTTATTTTAGTTTTTGATCTCTTTTAGACCATAGTATGTATGTGTTAGTTATTTCAAGTGATTTTAAAGATATTCATGCGTTACTTTTTATTATAGTATTGATCCATTGTTAGTTGTATTATATCATCTATTTTCATATGATTTGTGATTATTTCATGTTGGTTATGATTACGTTAGAACGTCATTTTGATTATGATTTTCTGACAATACTGACCCGATATTTATATGCACATGGATCATTTGTATGCTTTGCATTAATGTTTGTTGTGTTTGGTATGGTATGGGACAGAGTCATAGTTACTTACTTCGGCGAGATCCACACGATAACCTAGTCTCAACCATTGTTTGTCATATCATATATATGCATGTATGTTCGTCTTTGTGATGACAGGTTTGCAGGTACTGGGCTACGTCTTCCCTGAATTGACAAGAGTGAGCGTGCCCTATCGCATTAATCTCAATGGTAAGAGAGGGGAGATAATGTTCAGGTCCAAATCCATACCCTAAACCTTTACGTTGTCCTAGAACTGGGAAAGAATTTGATTGACTACCCCAGTGTTTGAATCCGTCCAGTGATGTGGATTCGTGAGCCTGTTTGTGTGTGCTTGGGTGTCTGTTTCAGTTGATTATCTGTTTGAGTTGTTTATCTGTTTGGATGGGTTTCAGGTGATTTAATGATGCTTTTAGCTTGAATTATTTAATTAATATTTTAGAAAAATATTAATGTTAATTATTGCGCCTTTATTAAGGTTAAAATATAGATATATGAAATATATGGCTATTTCATAATTAAATATTAATAAAATACTTATATTTAATTAATTGATTTAATTATTAATTCTAGATTTAAATAATTGAGATTTAATAAATATTAAATTCAATTAAATATAATTAGTTGTGCAAAGTTGATTTGTTGAGTATTTCTTTAGTTGCATGATTAATTGATTTATTTAATTGAAATTATCTCTCATGTATTTTCAATTTAACACTTTGCTTTGATATTATAAAGTTGA
>MU223492.1:1063420-1077137 GCA_018584345.1 Thuja plicata | reverse complement strand
TTGATCATAATTGTGCATAATTGAACATGTTCTTGAGAATTTTAGGCATTTTACAATGAATCTTCCATTTCATGATTGTCATTCTATGATCTAAACATGCTTAATCTGAGAGCAATTCACATTTAGAATAGGATCTTCATGACTAGGAAGCAATAATTCAGGTTCTCAAGGTTTTCCATGTTTTTCATTGAATTGATCTTACTAACCTTGGATTTAATGAGTTATTGAGTGTTTGTGTGTAGTATACTTGCAGGATACATAATAAAACATCACATTTATATCATCAATTTTCATAGAAACATTAGCTAAGATGTCATCCATGATGTTCTTTGATCTCTCCACCCACTCAATGAAAAATGCATCAAAGAATTCAATCTTGTCCCAAACAAAATGCTTATATTGTTTTAATATATCATTCTTAGCAACATACTTAGACCTAAATTGATAGACTACTAAATCTAAATCCCCAAAAACCCTTAATAAATTAATACCATAATTTATTGCAATTTATAAACCTAACAACAATGCTTCATACTCAGCTATATTATTTGTTAATGTAGGAGCATCTTGGGTTCTTAGCAATCCTGATCAACCAAAAATATCTTTTCTTTTTTTCTTTAGCTTGTTTGGAGGCTGCTCGGTGAAGTGCTCAGTAAATTCTCTTGCTCAGTTACTTGTTCTATCTTTCTTTACCGAAGGGTCTCGATGTATGTTGGCTGCTCGGTTGGGTTTCCACTTAGTTGTTTCTGATGTTGTTTTTGATGCTCGGTTATCTTCTTACCGAGTTGTTTATATGGATCTAGATGACTTCTACATTTAATTTATGTGGTGTAATTAATGTGGGGTCTCTCATTGGGATATGTGTGGACTTGAATATGGGTCTTTCTTTAGGATTTGAGTGCCGACCTCTTTGGTGGAGTCTTGTATATATTTGGTTCTATGTTATTAGTTTTGGTGTCAGTTTTTGGAGGAATTTGGTATCAACTTGTGATAGAAGATTAAGTGTTAGATATTGGATAGCAGTTCTATGACCTCACATGTATGAAGATCATTCTATAATTCATTTTATTGTATATGGCCAAAACTAGAAAGTTCTTACATCCCGACATGTATTGAGTTTGATTAATTAAATAAATTATCTGTTGTTTCTTCTCTCCTCCTTGCGTTGTTGCATATGTATTGTTCTGCAGGTTGGTCTAGATAGCTGGGAGTGTCTTGGGCCCCTACTCTCCTCACCCTCCTTGCGTCAGGTGGTATCAAAGTGAAGGTTAGATCTAGGTTCCTTCTTGAAAGCCCTAACCTTGTTGGTTGAATATTGTTGTGGGGTAGCAGTTTGCGACCTGATCTACAATTGCAGATGGATTCAAGATGGTTCGTGGGAGAGGAAATACAGATCCAGGTATAGCTGATATGCTAAGACAAATGGCTGCAAGATTAGAAGCTGTTGAGACAGCCCAATGCATATGAAGACATATTGAAGATGTTAGTGATGATGAATTAGAGGAAGTGAAAGGCAAATTTGCACCTACACCTGTTATGGATCAGGAAGATGAAATATTCCTACAAGAATTGACAAGTTTGAAGTCCACACCTCAGTTTAATCCTCTAAGTATAGTGGAAAATTGGATTCTGATGAATTGATAGATTGGATAACTAAGATGGAAAAGTACTTTGAGTATGAAAATGTATCAAAAGAGAAGAAGGTGAATATTGCAAGCAAAAAATTGAAAGGTCATGCATCCTTGTGGTGGGAGCATCTGCAATTGGATCAGAATAAGAAGAGTAAAGATAAGATCAAGTTATGGGATAAGATGATAAACAAATTGAAAGGAAAATTTCTACCTTGTGATTACCAGATTAACTTGATTAGGATAATGTAAATTTTGAAGCAGAAAGATAGGTCAGTAAAGGATTATACTGAAGAATTCTATAGATTGGACATCAGATATGGACATGTTGAAGATGAGGTGGAAATAATAGCAAGATATCTAAATGGATTAAGAAGTTCCATACAAGATGAGATCAGCTTGGTTAAGATGAAAAGAATTGAAGAGGCATATCAGTTTGCCCTAATGACTAAGGAGAAATTGAACAAGAGATATGAACAAAGACAAATAGGCAGAGGTGGTAGATTCCCTAGAGGAAGAGGTAGATCTCATGTTGAAAATAATAGAGACACACATCAAGACAAAGAGAAGACCACATGTAAAGGTGGAATTTCATACTGAGGAAGAGGCAATTGCTCCCAAGGTGGTTACAGTAGAAGAGGGTTCCAAGGAACTTGTTACAATTATGGTGAAGAAGGACATTGATCTTTTGAGTGTACACATGCAAGTAAGAAAGTTGGTAGCGGCAAAAATGCTTTGGTGTAAGAAGAGTCACCAAATGAACCTCAGAAGGAAGGAAATCTAATGATCATAAGGATACTATGGAGTGAGAAAGATAAGCAAGATCTTGTCATAAAAACTTTGTTCAAGACCAGATTTAGAGTTGCAGACAAAATTGGGAAGGTAATTGTTGATAGTGGAAGCTCGGAGAATTTGGCATCTGAGAAAATGGTCACAAAGTTGCAGTTGGAAAAAATGAAGCATTCAAAGCCCTATCAAATTTCATGGATCAAGGATGAGCATACATTAATGGTGATTGAACAATGTTTTGTGAATCTGAAAAATTGGAAAGTATTATGATAAGGTGTTGTGTGATATCATGCCAATGGATTGTTGTCATATTTTGTTAGGTAGACCTTGACAGTATGATAGACATGCTATATATGATGGAAGATTGAATAGGTATACTATTTGGGTTGATGCTAAGAAACAAATTTTGTTACCTTTGGTTGAAGAATCTATTTGTGAGATATGTACATCTGTGAATGTTTGTTTGATGGAAGGTAGACAGTTTGTTAAGGATTTGAAAAGAGATGATATTTGTTATGCTTTGATTCCTAACAAACTGAGTAAGAATATAGAAGATGAAATTCCTGTAGAAGTTGAGAATTTACTCACTGAGTACAAGGAGATCATTTCAGATAATATACCTAATGTTTTTCCACCAATGATAGATATTAGTTATTGTATGGATCTAATTCATGGAGCTAATTTACCAAACAAGGCACCACATCGCTTAACACCGACTGAGAATGAAGAGCTTAACCGATAAGTTCATGAGTTGTTGAACAAGGGTTTGATCAGAGAAATTTTGAGTCCATGTGTAGTACCAACAATGTTGGAACCTAAGAAGAATGGAGAATGGTGAATGTGAATTGATTTGAGAGCAATCAATAAGATCACAGTGAAGTATAGGCTTCCTATACCGAGGATGGATGATATAATGAATTGTTTGAGTGGAGAAAGATATTTTACCAAAATTGATTTGAAGAGTGGATATAATCATATTAGAATCAGAGAAGGTGATGAGTGGAAGACTTCTTTCAAGATGAAACAAGGTTTTTATGAATGGTTGGTTATGCCTTTTGGTTCAACTAATGCACCGAGTACATTTATGAGGTTAATGAATGAATTTTTGAAGAAATGTGTGATTGTATACTTTGATGATATTTTGATATTCAGAAGACTAGAGAAGAGCATTTGATACATATAAGACAAGTATTGCAGAGGTTGAAAGAGGAAAAGTTGCTGAAAAATCTAAAAAAATGTTCTTTCATGAAAGAAGAACTAGGTTTTATGATTTCAGTTAATGGTTTGAAGATGGATCCTGAGAAGGTTGAAGCTATACTTACTTGGCCTACACACAAGAATTTTAGTGAGGTAAGATTATTTCATGGATTGGCAAGTTTCTACAAAAAATTTATCAAAAATTTTAGTTCTATTTGTAATGTTATGACTGAGACAATGAGAGGAGACAAAAGAGAATTCAAATGGACACATGGACCTCATTAAAGTTTTGAGACTTTGAATTTGAAAGTTGTTGAATTACCTATGTTAGCCTTACCTGATTTCAATAAGGTATTTCAAGTTGAGTGTGATGCAAGTGGAAGTGCAATAGGAGCTATGTTGACTCAAGAAGGTAAACCTGTTGCTTTCTTTAGTGAAAAATTGAATGATGCTAAAAGGAAATATTTTGTCTATGATCAAGAATTTCATGCTAGTGTTTAAGCTATGAAGAAATGGAGACATTATTTGATGTCAAGTGAATTTGTGTTGTATACGAATCATAAGGCCTTACAATATTTGGGTAGTCAAAATAAGTTGAATCAGAGACATATGAAATGGGTAGAGTATTTGTAGAGTTTTAGATTTGTGATTAAACATAAGAGTGGAGTTTCTAACGGAGTTTTTGATGCATTGAGTAGAAGAAGATCTTTGTGTAACACCCCAAAATTGGCATCTTGCAACCCTAACCAATTTTGTTGCATTCGTCATTCTTCTGAATCATCAAAGTCCTATTGTACTAGGCAATTTTGAGTTTTGACGGACTCTACTTGACCTGAGTGTCAAATGCAGAAAATTCTAAATTTGCATTAATCATACATTATATTTAATTCCTAAATATCTATTGGCTAAACAAACCCTATGATTGAATTAATTTAATTATAAATTCCTAGCACTTTAATTAAATTAAATTCACCCCTTTTAGCTAAAATACATGAAAAGGAATTAAATAAAATTTAATTATTAAATAAATATCCTGGTTTCAATAGTTGAATTTAATTATTCAGATAATTAAGAAAAACACATTTATGAGGTCATACTTTATTTATTTAATTAAATATTCTCTCAAAAATCATCTCTCCTGTTTAGAAATAGAAGTTTTGAATTAACTGTGTTTTAAAGAGAAAGAAAACAGTTAAAATCATAAATAAAATAGTTAAAATCAAAGAAAGAAAACTGCTAAAGCAAAGGGAAAATAATTTATTGTTTTCTTTTAAAGAAAGCTTTCTATTTTAAACTAGATTTTCTATCTGTTTTATTTCAAGAAGGAAACTTTCTATTCTGATCACCTCTGAGTCTATAAAAGAACTCTCATTCCTCATTCAAAACCCCAGTCTTTTTTATGCATTGTTAGAATATTGAATTGTTGCTACATTTTATCATCTCATTTCTATTTAAAAGCTTTCATTTGCAATAGAATAATTTCAATTTCTTAGAATAATTGCATTGAAATCATGTCTTAGATTAATATTACATATTTTAATTCTTAGAATAATTGTGCATTATCTTGCATTGCATTCATGGAGAAAAATCCTTCGTTCTTAGATTGGTCTATGGTTGTGAGACTCTCGTTTTGAGAGCTATTTCAAAACCCCATCTAGATAGAAGGCAATAGGTCAAATCATACAGGCATTCAGGATGAATAACTCATATTCACTTCTATATGTGGCTGATGAACAAGGACTATGTTGAAGTGTATGGTTGAATAACAAGGCCAATTTTACCACATACATTTCTGGTGCCCACCGTGGGGCCCAAAATTTTACTTTCTGGCCTCATTTTTAATGCTTTTGATCAATTCTAGTTTTCATCCGTACGTCTCAATAATGAAACTTCGCATGAAATTTCTCACATAAACGTGCAAAGTTTTGCAAGTATATGATTCTTCGGGCGGATTGTGATACTTATTCATGTGACATTTGACTCCAGTGACTTTTAAATTGCAATTTTTGATCTCTGTTTATGCTATTTTTCTGACGACTAATGTTTGTTGTTTGCTGTTGAATATGTTTTTCTGGTTTCTATCTTTAAAACATTGTAACAATGGTTTGCACGATGCTGAGATGAAGAAAGGAATTACAAACTACTAACGTATTTACTGCAGGATGCTTGTCAAAGACATATGTGTTTTCACAAAACTCTCATGTCTATTTTTAAGTAGTTAGAACAAACTTCAGTTGGTGCTTAAAATGAATCATTGTCTTGTGTGATTGAAGTGTTTTCTAGATTGTAATTATAAGAACTATATGAACGTATCCTCTCCCCTCACCTTTATGAATCTTGAGTGTAAGAGAAATTCATATGATTCTTCTAGTGTGGCTACCTCCCAAGAGCTTTAGTAGAGCCAGTGAGAGTGGATGCCCAATCGGTAACAGGCTAAAGCCAAGCCCTTTCGAACCAGTATATAAAAAATACCATTGTGATTAATCTCATAATGGACAGGTTTGAATTCGTTGTGGCAACCAAAATCTCCTGCAATAACCTAGTGGTGCGTTAAATTCCCTACATTTTTAAGGTGAAAGCCTTGCTTTGAAAGGATTGGGAGAGCCCCCTTAATTGGGAAATTGACTTGATCACAACCACCTGGACAGATGTCCTTACTACAAACTATTGTTCTAGTTTCCAAAAAACCTCTATCTATTGGCGCAGAAGGTTAGAGACCGACTAAGATGCCACACACTCTTACGGCTCTTAGCAGAGACAACAACCCTTTGGGAAGAAATTCCTCTGGGGTTTGAAGCTTGGTGTGCCTAAGAAGTGAGTGCACATGTAAGGAGGAGCCCGTGCCTCCAAGCTTCTAAGTTGTCTGCTAAGAGTAGGCATAGCTGAACTTCAGTTCAAGTGGGGATTCAACAAATACTGCCCTAGCTACCCTAGGATTGTGATGTGTCTGTTTTGTTACTACAAACATTCTGCTTAATGTGTTTTGTGTGGGTGTATCACTTAAACAATCAAAACAAGTGTCAAATCACACAAACTGTCAAACTTGAACATGTCCAAAACAATCTGCAATTTGAATTATCTATCGGAAAACATCATGGTTTTTTCTCTAAAAATTAAATCTAGTCTTAACTGTCTGGTTCTGTAGAATTTTGTGCTTTCACTGCAAAATTTCAAGAAAAATTCTACCATCTTCGTGTCACTCTGTGTGAATCTACGTGCGAGTATCCGAACATCTTCATGTGATATTGTCCAAATCTGCTGTCATTTATTCACTAGTCTTTTGTCATTTTTTGCAATCTTTCATGCAGGACTGCATAGTTTTGCGTGCGCCTGTGCTAATATTCATGTGAGAAAGCATTTCTTTGCGTTATTTTGGTACAATTTGTCAAAACAGCGAGCAATTTCCTATTTGTCAGGCATACCTCTATTAAATCTGGTCTTTGATCTGGGTCTATTTATCTGCCTTCTATCTTCACATAGTCAAAAATTTGGTTTCTTGGGTTGAGGATTACGTGATTCTTGCTTAAACTGGTCTTGTCTCATATCTTTTGGTCTATTTTTGTTGTTTCATCATGCCTTGTGTCGCAATAGTCATCTCTTGGCTGTTCTAGCCTTATCTTCAGTGATTTGCACCAAGGATACTTCACGTTTTGGCACTTTCTATGCATTTACTTTGAGACAGTTTCAAGTTTGATCCTAGATCACATCCCTTATACAATCTTTGTCTATGACTGTTACAACTCAGAGTGGCAAAACATTCCTTTCAATCAATCAAGATGAATCTTTTCTTTCCACACCATTGTCGGCTACATCTAGTGAGGAATCATCTTGATCTCCTTCTTTGGTACTTCAACCTTACATCAAATAGTCATTTCCAGTGGATTTTAGTCAAGTCTGAAAGCCTTTGTTCCAAGAGGAACCAAATTTTGAAAACACTCAACTTTCTCATATTGAGCCTTTACACTTTGAACACTTGCATTCTAGAAAGATGGTAGATCATGACCAATTAGGTGAACATAGCAGAGATGATCTCTCTAAAAATAGGGGTAAATACACTTTTCAAGACCCTCCCCCTAATGAAGAGAAAGAAATAGCCCAAGAGGGTATCTTAGACACTCGCAATAATAAAAACTTCATGATAATGATGGCAGTCATAATGAAAGAAGAGAAGGACAAATACCTTCTCAAACTAGCCATCAAAGGTGCCAAACTTCCCTCCAATTACAAGGTAGAGACACTTGTTCAGAAAGAGGAAGAAACTAAAAACTCCCACTTGCAAAAGAAAATGCAAGGCATGCAAGAGAAAATCCTTCAACTCATGAAGGAAAAAGACAAACCTACCACTCAATTCACACTGGAAAGCATTTGTCCATTCCAGTTTGATAAGAGTATATGCATGCCTCCTTTTCCCAAAGCAGTTGAACTTCCCAAATATGATAAATACTTAGGTACCTCTGATCCCCAAGATCATTTGAGAGAGTTTGGTTCCCTCTCTATGGATTTTATACATGATACTACCTACCTCATGCGCCTCTTCCTATGTAGTTTGGGAGGGTCAACTATGGAATGGTTTTCTAGATTACCAACTGGAATCAAAACTTTTGACAAAATTTCCAATTTGTTTCTACAACACTATTCTCACAACATCCAACATCCAGTTCACATCCGAGATCTTTGCAACTTGAAAAAAAATCATGGGGAATCCTTCTTGACATTTCTCCAAAGATGGAGACAACTTTATACATGATATTCTCACAAAATACCTGAATCTGAAAAGTTGGACATCTTTCTAGACAATCTTCTTCCCAACTTTGGATATCAAGTACAGCTGCAAGGTCCTCTAACCTTCGATGACATGTTTAAGCAAGTTGTGAGAATTGAGGCATTTATGATCAAGAAAGGAGAATCGACCTTACATAAGGAAAATAAACAAGGGTCTTCCTCCTCAAGCAAAGATAAACCCAAATTTCCCAACAAGAACTAGAATGTTGTGAATGATGGAGTTGTAGACAATGTGATTCCCAAGCCTCCAAAGGCTTCCTTTAATCTCACAACCACAATGCAAGCTGTCAAGGCCACTGACCAGGCTGCGATAGAATCCAAACTGAGTACTTCACATTTTTATGGCTCCTAGACCCAAGCGTGAATTCACTCCTTTAGGATAACCTCTTGATGTGGTTTACAAAACTCTCTTGGACAACCATTTACTTACTCCAATGGATAATTCATGACCTTATGATCTGCAACCAAGACCCTCTTGGTGGAATGAATCTGCTTATTGTTAGTTTCACCAAAACAAAGGTCATAAAATGGCTACTTTTCTTAAGTTGTGGCATAAAATCCAGGACCTTATTGATAGTGAGGTTATTTCTATGGGAAGTCACAACAAGAACTCAGACCACCAAGCTTTTAAAGATCCATTTCCTCCTCATGGGAAAGGTGAGTCATCTAAAGGCAAAAATATTGATGCCAAGGTCAACTATACATACACCAATAATGACAATGTCATTTATATGGTTGAGGTTGTTGATGCTAAATAATGTAATGTTGTCATTCTCATGGGAAGGGAAGATACTCCCAAGCCCAAAACTCCTTTCATTCTACAAGGGTCTACACCTCAGTCCTCTAAACAAGAATAGTCTCAAGTCAATGCAAACATGGTTAGTCGATCTCATGCTAAAATCATCATCAAAGACCCTGAGCCTTCCACATCTATGCCAACACAACCTAGAGACAAAACTATTGTTGGATCTGCCAATAAGAATCTGAAATTGGGTTCCTCGTCTAATGCTGCCAATTACAGCATTCTAGAACAATTACAGCGTACTAATGCTCAGATTACCATCTTCAAGCTGCTAAAAATCTCCCCTACTAACAAGGAGATCCTTAGAAAAGCCCTCACTGAGGCAAATGTCCCAAAATATCTTGATCTCAAATGGTTTCAATCCATGGTAGGTCACTTGACCTCCTCCCATTACTTGTCTTTCTTTGAGGAAGACAACCATTCTTTGAGTCACCCGCATAATAACCCTTTTCACATTGAATTCATGATTAGACCAAATCATGTCCATTGTGTTCTCATAGACAATGGCGCTAACCTCAATATTTTCTCTACTAGCTTCCTTACTGAGTTAGGCTATGGTGAATACTGCATAGATGCTCACAAAAAGATTACTATTAAAGCATATGATGAAGAAGAATAAAAATTTAAGGGGCTAGTTGTGTTGCCCATCAGAGTTGGTCCTGTTGAAAGAGATGTTATCTATCAAGTGCTTGACATTCCTTTAGCATACAATATTCTATTAGGAAGGACATGGATCCATGAAATGCAGGCTATCCCTTCAACATACCATCAGTGCATTAAATTCCCATTCCAAGGGTCTGAAGTGACTATACCTACTAATACACGCTATGACTACAACACACTCACAAAATCTGCTGACATCTTTGTGCCCACCAACAGAGAGTCCATTGAGCTCTTTGAGACTAAACTAAAAGAAATGGAAAAGGGTCTGACACTCAAGGAAACTGACATGGGAGGATGTCAGATTAAACTAGTGCTATTTGTTACATCTCTGCCTTTGTCTCCATGTTCTTTTGGGAGACCTTCTGAAAGCACTAAACCTTCTATAGTTCCTCCTTTGACAAAATATGGTGGTACCTTTGTACAAGCCACAGTACCATTAGAAGAAGCTGAAAATAGGGCTATCAAAGCCTGGATCTATAAAGGAGAAGACAATTCTGAACAAACCACTCCACCTTGTGACATAAATCCTAAACAGTATGGAAAATTTCTAACTATTATGCAATGCTTTGGGTACAAAGGAATTGGCCCTATAGGTGCAAACCACAAAGGATTGATTGCACCACTTGAAGCTATTGGTCACCGAACATGTGACTCTACAGGTATAGGCTTCAGGAAGCTCACATTTCAACTAGGAATAAACTAATTTATACCTCACACAGATCAACAACCAACACCTGAAGAGACATCTACAACTAAAGAGTTTGAAGATAGCTTGGAGTAAGACTACTTCCCTTGTCCCATTCCTCCAGATTTGGTAGCATTCTTTGTTGAGCTAGATGAATTTATACCACATGTTAGTACAGTCATGACTAATAATGATTTTGATAAAACCACACCACTTTCTCCATTAAACTACGAGCGGTGGAAAGAAATGCACACTATCAATTCAGGACATTAGGGTGATTTGTACATACCAAGACACTTTCAAGAGCAGTTTGAATAGGAATCCAAGCCACTCCTCACTACACAAGAAATAGAGGATGCTGCAAGCATTGATGAAGAACCTATGTCACAAGGTGCTTATCTCACCATAGCAAAATTTTTAGGCAGAACCCACCCAAACTGGGGGTAGAGGGTTGACTTTACTCATGTTCTTGATATGAAACCTAATGATGAAATAGACTCTGATGAATATGAGTTTGACAGCTTGTCATATGCCACCTCTGAAAGAGATATAGATACAATTCACATGCATGAAAACCTTCTTGACCTAGGTGAAGGGTCTAGTGTCAAGTTAAACAAGTCTGACTCCATACATGTTAGCATGTCATCTACTACGGTCACTAGGAATCAAAGGAATTTGACTACACCTTTGGATGAGATCGCTCTAGGTCTCGACTTGCTTGTTTGTGCTTTCAATGATTATACAATGAAGACACTTGAACTCGTCACTTCTCTTTCACTACACCATCCTAAGCTTATAGACTGGAACTCTCCCTCCCCATCTAATGAAGTCCTTACATTCTAGAATGATTACGCTCTTACTTGTTACCTCCATGATATCAAACCTATAACGTCCTCCACCAGTGAAGAAAGTGTCAACATGATCGAGGCTGATATCAAGTATCTTAGTCATGAAATCAAAAAGAGAAAAAATAGGCTCTCTAATGGTGAAAACCACGTTGTGGCAGTGTTAGAGCCTAAAAAAGTCAAAATAAAGGATGTATCCAAGGGTGAAAACCTCTTTGAGATGCCTGGGGATGAGATACTTGATACACTTCCAAGTCATTTCCAGGAATGATCATCTATGCTAATTGAGCCCACTCAAACACTCAACTTGGGAATATAAGATGAACCTCAGATCATTCATTTGGCACAATCATTATCAGAGACAAAAAGGGAGGAATTTATTACATTCTTCCATAGTAAAAAGATAAAATTTGCATGGAAATATTCAGATATGCAGGATTAGACCCTAATCTAATCATGCACCACTTGTCCATCGCACCAGGCATCAAGCCTGTCAAACAAAAGCTTCGAAAAATGCATCCACATGTGGCTCTACTTGTCAAGGCTGAATTAGAGAAGCTTCTTAAGGCAGTGTTTATCAGATCAATTGACTATGCAGAATGGATCTCTAACATTGTTCCAGTATCAAAACATGATAAATCTATCTGGGTATGCACAAACCTCAGATATTTTAATAAGACATGTCCTAAGGATGACTTTCCATTTCCCAATATTAATATGATTGTAGATATGGCGACATGATATGAAATGTACTCACTAATGGATGGTTTCTCTAGCTACAATCAAATAAAGAGTGCGCTAGAGGACCAAGAGAAAACTGCTTTTACATGTGCATGGGGCACTTTCTATTGGAATGTGTTAGAAATTAATCTTTACTTGCATTATGTAAGTAGGAGATTCCTATGGAATCCCTACACCTATTTTGTCCTCTTGTGAGGATAATTCATTTTTATGGATTTTATTATCCCTTGGTTGTATTATTTAAATGGGATAAACCAAGGTATCCCTTAGATTCCTCCCTAAGAGGAAATAACACAAGTGGCACACACTTAATGAATGTGGCTCACATGCTCATAGGAGTTACACTTCAAACTCCTTCTTCCATCTCTACTTAAGAGATGATTCTCCTCATTCTTTGTAACACACAAGCACTAGTTGTAGCACTTCGTCACTTCAAGTGACTCATTGTATGAGCTTGGCTCTCATTCTCTCTCTCTCTCACATTCTTAGGCAATTTTCCCATTCATATTCATTCACGGGGTTTTTCATGCTTTTCCCCCTTCAAAATCTTGTCTCCTTCTCCTTTCTTTTGGTGAATGCTCCTAGTTTTCTGATTTATTCATGGTATATCTCTTTACTCCTTGCTCTTTGGTTTAAACAATTTCCTTGCTCCTCCTCATTTTGTTGTTATTTTCAACATGGTATCAGAGCAGGTTGGTTTAATCCATTTTTGAGTGTACAGGTGAAGGAGCTACCATATCTTAGAGCACTCCAAATTTTGGAGACCTCTTGAGAGAGTTTATTTCATGTTTTTTTTACTAATCTTATTGAGGAAATAAATCAAATTTGTGTGCAGGTTTCCCAAATTTTTATTCACAATTCTATTGATCTACAAGATTCAAAATTTTTATCTCTATTGTTTGTTTATATCTCTGCATATTTCTGGATGTTGATATCTCTGATTTTTGTTTAATCTATCTCTGCTAACGTTTATTTTCTGCACATTTTAATATCACCTGTTTATTGCAGGTTCTTTGCTCTCAGCATCTCTGATTACTCTTTTCTATCTATTACAATTTTTTTCCAAAATCTATCTTATATCTAATATTCATCTTTTGTTGTTATATATCTCTAATCTAACTCTTCTCGCGGGATTATGTGTCTTTGTGCAGCAGCCCATTAAAACATTCATTCATATTATTATTTAATCTTCATTACGCAACATCACTTTAGCTTCTTCGTCTTTTTTCATTTGTTCCTTGCACATCATTCTTCATTGTGCATCTGGCTTTGTTTGAACATCTTACCGTTGGCAGCTCCCTACTTTAATTTTTTCATTGTTCCCTTGGTGCGCAGCATATACTTGTAGCTCCCTTATTCACTTGCAACTTATTCTGCGCATCTTTGTCTGTGGTCTTCTTATTTCATAGCACAGATTTGTATTCTCGTTAAATCCATATTTATATCATCTTATCTCAGATTGTACTAAGGCTCATCAGGCCTGGCATGTCTTGGAGAACACATTTCAAACTCATGAGAAACCTTTTCCTCTTATTAATCAAGCAAATCAAATTTCTACACCGCAATGTGACACTATTTATCCTTT
>MU223492.1:1048562-1063320 GCA_018584345.1 Thuja plicata | reverse complement strand
TATATATATATATATATATATATATATATATATATATATTGTTTACCTTGCCATGCATCATATCTTACATTGGTTGCTATACTCTGTCCTAAATTTCTCTTTGATGCTCTTGCAGATTTTAAACATTTCACTTTATCTATTTAAAATCTAATCTTCTTGTTTGAAGGATTTTTTTGTGCTTTTAGTTTATTTGTTGCAGCTCTTCCTTCACCCTGCTTGCAGATAGGTTTATAATAGTTTTTATCTCCCTTTAATTTTTGTTTTTATATCCTTGTATGTTTTTTATTAACATCTACAGGTATTGTGGTTCTTACCACTGCCTGGTAACATTTAAAAACAAAACAGTTATTGACAGGCAGCCATTAATCTCTTTATAGAGAGGAGCAAGTGTTTTTCTCATATGTTGCACCTTATCCCACTTGGCAGTCTCCTTGATATCTGTCTCTGTTCTTTCTCATAGTCCCTTTTAAACTTTATTAACCCTTAACTTTCTCTTCGCAGCACTATTCCTTGCATTTAATTCAGATTTTGCCCATACATTCATATTGTGCAATCTTGTTCTTCCCCTAAGAGGCTTTAGTTGTCTCCTTCCCATTCAGTGCAGTCTACTCTCCTTGCACAACCTGCTAACTCCTAACGTAGCATTTGGAGTTCTTTGGGCAGCATGGTTTCCTTGCGCAGGGCTCCTTTGTTTTGCAACCTCACCTTGGCTCCTTCTCCACCCTTCTCCCTGTGTAGACCGCATTTTTTCCTTTCTCCCCTCTCGTAGTAGTTCCACCCCACCCCTTATCTCTCCCTCCTCTCCTTCCTCTCCCTGCTTCTTCGCTTCCCTCCTTTAGCGCAGTAGCAGCTGCTCACGCAGCCCTTGCTCCTTCTCCTTGCACTTTGTTTCACTGCCATTGCGCAGCTTATTAGTTGGTCTCCTATTCATTTTGGTATCATTCTCAGTAGTATACTTTTCATTCCATCTTTTTTGTTTATCGATACATTTTTTTAAAATTGGTAATTCATTCAGATAATAAATATTGTTGCAGTTTACCATTGGTAGCTGTAGGTTCATCATTTTTTTATCGTTGCAGGATTAATCATCATTTTCCTATTGCAGGTCATACATTTTTTATGCAGGAGAATCATAATAATTTATTTTACAAAGTTGCAGGCTAATCATTTTCTTTTTTATAAATTTTATTGCCCGTTATTTTATATTTTTGCATGCATATCGTTATCTTGTTTCGTAGGGTTTTTTATCATTTTATTCCATTTTTAGCCAACTTATTCAAATTTGAAAATTAAATCTCTTATCAATATCTATTCAAATTTGTTTAATTATAATATTTTTTTAAACTTTACTCCAAATTTATTCAGAATTTCAGTTTAATAAAAAATTTATTTAATCAAAAGTTAAACTCTTATACATTTAGTTTCTAGTTATATTTTTTTTCTTAAACCCACTTTCATTTAATCATTAATGCCATAATTTAAACATACAAGCTCCAATTATATTTTTTGGAAGACACATGTCTGATATTCTTAAATCTCGACATCTTTTGGATATTGTTTCTACACCAAATTTGATACCAGCATCCACCGCTCCTCGGGCTAACCAGGATACGTGGCAGTTGAAAGATGAGGAAGCATTTGGTCTAATTGGATTCTCGCAAAATCCATATTTATATCATCTTATCTCAGATTGTACTGAGGCTCATCAGGCCTGGCATGTCTTGGAGAACACATTTCAAACTCATGAGAAACCTTTTCCTCTTATTAATCAAACAAATCAAATTTCTACACCGCAATGTGACACTATTTATCCTTTAAATGATTTTCCTATTTGGGATGACCCATGTGATGATGCTTGATTTTGGGATGATCCCCTAGCTACCTATTTTCCTCATAGAGATAACATGTTATATTTTGATGATGTTTCTTATTCTCATACATATTCTGCTTTTGATGATATTTTAGAACAAGAAGATGAAATTATTGATACGTTTCTCAATGTCACTTTGCCCTCATGTATTACAAAAGATGATGTTCCTATTTGCTCCAAAGTTGATTATGAATTTCATGACACTCAAATGGTTATTATGGAGGACCAACCTCCTTCTCTAAACTCTAATCTTCCTCATTATGATAATGGTAATATTATTGATAGTGATTATACTAGCTCTACTTTTGATTTTGCATCTAGTGATGATTTCATTTGGTTTACAAAATCTCTTTATGAAATGAATGATGTATTTAATGATTCTCAATATGTTTTTACTTTATCAGATTTTACTGATTCATATCTAAAGGGAGATCCACTTGTGGTTATTATCCTTTTTTAGGTAATATTTCTTGGAGAAGAAACTATGATCAATCTCAACGTGTACTTGAACATTTGGGCCTATCTCAACAAGCACCTAAACTTGTGTATTGCAACACTCAAAGGACCCCTATTTCATGATAGAAGCATATATCAATTCACCATCACCTTATGTTAACACAAAGTGAAGACAAGCAAATTTACCTCCTCTACTATGAGAAAGACTATCAAGTTGCAGATTTTTGTAAAACCCCCAGTAAAAATTAAAGGGGGGTGTTAGACATTAATCTTTACTTGCATTATGTAAGTAGGAGATTCCTATGGAATCCCTACACCTATTTTGTCCTCTTGTGAGGATAATTCATTTTTATGGATTTTATTATTCCTTGGTTGTATTATTTAAATGGGATAAACCAAGGTATCCCTTAGATTCCTCCCTAAGAGGAAATAACAAAAGTGGCACACACTTTATGAATGTGGCTCACATGCTCATAGGAGTTACACTTCAAACTCCTTCCATCTCTACTTAAGGGATTATTCTCATCACTCTTTGTAACACACAAGCACTAGTTGTAGCACTTCATCACTTCAAGTGACTCATTGTATGAGCTTGGCTCTCTCTCTCTCTCTCTCTCTCTCTCATGTTCTTAGGAAATTTTCCCATTCATATTCATTCACGGGGTTTTTTTATGCTTTTCCCCCTTCAAAATCTTGTCTCCTTCTCCTTGATTTTGGTGAATGCTCCTAGTTTTCTAATTTATTTATGGTATATCTCTTTATTTCTTGCTCTTTGGTTTAAAAAATTTCCTTGCTCCTCCTCATTTTGTTGTTATTTTCAACAGAATGTCATGCCCTTTGGACTCAAAAATGTCGGTGCTACATATCAGAGAGTTGTCACCACTATATTTCATGACATGATGCATAAAACAATGGAAGATTATGTTGATGACACTTTAGCTAAGAGCATGCAATGAGAGAAACATATCACAGATCTAGGTCCTATACTAGATCACATGGAATAGTTCAGTCTGAGGCTCAACCCTAAGAAATGTGCATTTGGCGTAAGCTCTAGAAAATTGCTTGGTTATATTATCTCTACAAAAGGGATCGAGGTGGATCCTACAAAAGTTCAAGCTATCATGGAAATGCCACCACCAAAGAATATCAGACAAATGAGAGGACTTCAAGACTGACTACAGTCTATCTGGTGCTTTATCTCAAAACTGGTAGAAAAGTCACAACCGTTCACCAAGACTTTACACAAAAGTGTGACTTACCAATGGAACAAGGAATGTGATGAAGGGTTCACACAAATCAAACAGTATCTTGTGAACCCGCCAATCTTGATGCCTCCTATTCATGGGAAGCTGCTTATACTTTATATCTCTTCTATAGATACATCATTGGGTATCCTATTGGCCCAATAAGATCAACACAACAAAGAAAGGTCTATCTATTACATAAGTAGAACTCTGGTCTCATATGAAACAAAATATTCTGCTTTAGAGAAGGCTTGACTTGCAGTAGTATTTTCTTCACAAAAATTGTGGCACTACATGCTGGCTCATAGTACATGCCTTATTGCTAAAATTGATCCTGTGAAATATTTTCTCAGTAAAGCTACCCTCACAGGTAGACTCATTAAATGGGTCATGCTTCTCAGTGAATTTGATATTGAATATGTAGAAAGAAAAGCCATCAAAGGGAAAGTTATTGGAGATTAGTTGGTGGAAGCACCTCTAGTAGATCATCAACCATTGAACATCAAATTTCCAGATGAGGCCATATTACTTCTTACACATTGGTCTTGGACTATGCTCTTTGATGGTTCATTTACCCAACAGGGGTCAGGTGCTGGGATACTGTTCATTACACCTCAAAGGTACTCTTTACCAAAAGCATATAAGATGTTGTTTCCTTGTACAAACAAAATCACTAAATATGAAGCCTTAATCAATGGTATGAAGATCACCCTTGAGTGGTGAGTGGATGAGCTTAATGTCCTTGGAGATTCACAGTTATTCATTAATAAAGTAAAGGATATCTATCAGACAAAGGATGACAAGCTGGTGCCTTATAAATGGTTGGTTGATGACCTCAGAAAGTATTTTTTTAAAATCACATTTCAACAAGTTCCAAGGGTTGATAATTAAGTGGCAGATGCAATGGATACTCTTGCTTCCATGTTACAGATGCCAGAAAATGATTTCCATCATGAATTCCTAGTGGAGACATTACGCTACCCAGCCTATGATTCCCCTAATTCATAGATGATATGTTCTATCATTGGACATGACTCATCTCGCTACCATCATATGTAATCCTACCTTTGTGATCAGATTGTTCTAGACACTTCAACCTAGAATGAGAAACGCCAATTAATCCATAGTGCTTCATAGTTTGTCATCATAGCTAACAAATTCTATAGGCATGGTCTAGATGGTACTCTCCTTAGGTTTTTAGAACCCGATGAGTCCAAATGTGCGTTAGTTGAGGTGCATGAAGGCATCTGTGGGTTTCACTTTAACGGCCTGACACTAGACCATAAACTTATTAGAGCTGGTTACTATTGGCCAGATATGGAAAAAGATGCTACAAAATTTGCTAAGTATTGCAAATAGTGTCAACCACATGGTAATTTGATTCATGCTCCAGCCAAGGAGCTTATTCCCTTCATTACTTTTTGGCCATTTCAATAATGGGCCTTTGACTTGGTGGGTCAGATTTATCCCTCATCCTCAAATGGACATAAGTTCATCATCACAGCTATAGAATATTTTACCAAGTGGGTGGAGGCAGTCCCTCTCACCATTACCAATGGCAAATCAATAGCTATGTTCATTCTCAATTATATCATCTGCAGGTATGGTGTACCCTCAGCAATAATCACTGATAATGGGGGGCAATTCAAAAACATGGATTTGACAGAGCTATGCTCTAAATTTAAAATTACTCAGCATTGGTCTTCCATCTATTATCCTTATGGTAATGGATAGGCAGAAACATCCAACAAGACAATCCTTAAAATCCTGTATCACATAGTGCAAAAATCTAGATGATATTGGCATCTCCAAATCAATCTAGCTCTATGGGCATACATGGCAAGCATTAGAACACCAACAGAGGCTATGCCCTATGCTTTGGTTTATGGATCAGATGCTATGTTACCAATTGAGGTTGAGATTCGTTCTCTACAAGTCTCTCTGAAAGGCCTCATTACTGATGATGATAATAGAATATCTCGGCTACAAGAGCTAGAACTACTTGATGAACGTCAAAAAGTGGCATTTGATCACCTTAGAGCATATCAAAAAAGAATTTCCAAGAGCTATAACAAGAAAGTTTTCCCATGAGAATTCCAAGCAGGTGACCTCGTTCTGAGGGAGAACCCTAAGAATCAACAACATCGGATCCAGAAAGGAAAGTTTGAACCAAATTGGCTTGGTCCATATGTTGTCACTGCCATGTTTGGGTTTGACACTTATCAAACTTATACTACTGAGGGAGAACAACTCAAAGAGCCCATCAACACTCTTCATCTGAAACGGTTCTATAGCTAGACATCTTCAGTATGCTCATGTATATAGTAAAGTCCTGAAAATTTCTAAAAATTGGAAAATGTCCTAAAAAAATGATCATCTTAGTGAAAACCTAGCAATAGGTGCTTTGATGTATCTCTAAAAAAATCATATATTCCAAAAAAAAAAATTGAAAAAATTAAAAAATTTCAAAAAAGAGAAAAAGAAAAAAGGTGTCATTGATGAAAACCTGGCAAATAGGCGTCATGGTAGCAAAAAAAAAAGAATTCCTGCCAAGAAGGTGAAAACCTAGTAAACATGCACCTCTTGTTCCACATTTCTATACCTATCACAGCAACACTTGGCTTTACACATTTTCTTTCCTACTTTCCTACTTGCATTTGCTTTTCCACATACTTTCAGTTCTCATCAAGACACCAACTTATATGGATTTAAACTGGTCATACTCTCGGGGAAACCCTTCTATTCTAGGGGGCACTATCCTATCACCATTTGGGACCTACTTCGTGATAGTCACCAGTGGTTCTTACGACATTTGCCTACTCTCACTTAGCTTATACTGAGTTTTCTCTCCTTGAAAATCTTTCTAACATCAGTCACCAATGGTTCTCACCGCATCTGCCTACTAATGTCTAGCTAGTCCTACAATCTCTTCACTTGAGAAGCTCTCTTGCGTCAGTCACCAGTGGTTCTCACTACGTCTGCCTACTATCACTATACTATTGATATTGCTCACATTTGTTCTAGTTGGAGTTATACTTCAATGCTCTATCTATCAATACTCGGTCTTGATAATTATTTTCTTTAGTTTGTACATAGCTTTTGGTCACTTTTGTGACACTCTGGTTCCTTTACAAACCATACTCACTTGACATTGATTCAATGCCATATTCCTGGGGGCAACCAAATCTAGTTTTCCCTCGCAACATCCATCAAGTCAGTCATCGTTACTTGGGGGCATGGGTCCCCTATTTGATCACATCTCTAGTTTACACCCGAGTCAGTAATCTTGTCACTTCTGCAAGACAACTCACTACTGACACAAACTGGTGTTTTTCAACACTACCATAAACAATGTTTTTTAACACACATTGGATATTGCAACATAAAAATCTATCGATGATAATCAAAGACAATGCACTCACAAGCACAATGGTGTTTTTCAACACCTCATACACATACACATTCAAAAAATTTTAAACTGGCTAAGCTATGATTGAATCTTTCAACTGGAAACAATGTTCAGGTCATCTTGACTTTTGTGCCCTGGTGCTTATGTTTGTTTCCTACATTTTATCTGATAAAATTCATATTCATATTCTTATGGTTGTAGTGGCACCAGTAAGGATTGTATCGACTCTGATGTTCCAAAAATTATCAATGATGATGATTTTATGATGGATCTCACAACCATGTCCTAGAATTGCACTTTCATATTGCATCTAGCATAAGCTTGCATTTTTATTCTGGACTTGCATTGTGGCAGCAATTTGATGTTCACTTCATTGTGTTCTCATGGATTTGTACATTGGGGAGTTATTCTTCAGATTCCTAGTTTCATCTTGACTACACAAGTGTTCGATCCTCGCTCTCTATCTTCAACTATATGGTCAATCCATTTTCGTGATCAAAATGAAAATCTGACACTTCTATATAGCTCAAAAATGCATTTTAAAAATTTTAGGTCCAACGCGATCAGACACTTGTGCAGTCAACTTTCTAACATCGGTTTCTTGTAAGAATCATATCTAATCAACATTTTCTCAAATATTTGACTTTTTTCCTCAAAAAGTCAACTTTGGTCAACTCTAGTCAAACTTGGTCAACTGGACCTCGACATCTCTCAAAATTGATTATGAATCATCCAAATTCTTCTGTAATATGTTCTGAGTTATTCTTGATGTTTAATTAGACATCTATCTATGATTTCTCGCTCTCGATCATCATTATGACCTATCATCTTTCTATTTCGCTCCTGAGGGGGCAAGATGATTACATCATTGAGCCTATTCCAATCAATCTGATCTAATTTTCAAAAGTCCTCATTGCTAGGGGCATCTCAACACTTGGGGCATGTTGAGTTTTTCATACTTCATAGTCAAAACTAGATACTCCACAATCAATAAGGACATCTTTATTCCTTACATCTTGTCATCTATTAGGTATCAAGGTATTTTAACCTGAATCCCCGAGGATCAAGCTTCATTTTGGAGATGATTCTCAAAATCTTAATCTATTAAGTATCTGAGCAATCTAACTTAGATTCTTGAGGATCAAGATTCATTCTGGAGATGATTCTCAAAAACTCATCTATTGGGAATTGGGGCAACCTAACCCTGACTCCTAAAAATTAAGCTCCATTCTAGAGATGATTCTGAATCTCTATTAACTATCTTTTGGGACAGGTATCAGGGCATTCTAACCCTAACTCGTGAAGATTGAGCCTCATTCTCAGGAGAGTCTTGTGAAAGATATCAATCTAAGCAGTGTCTGGGAAACCTAACCTAGATATTGGGGGACTAAGCTTCATTCTAGAGATAGTTCTAAAACCTCTACTGACCATCTTTTTGGATAGGTATCGGGGCAATCTAACCCTGACTCCTGAAGGTTGAGCCTCATTCTAGGGATAGTCTTGTGAAAGATATCAAATCTATTAGGTATCAGGGCATTCTAACCTGGATCCCTGAGGATCACGCTCCGTTCTGGAGATGATTCTCAAAATCTTAATCTATTAGGTATCAGGGCATTCTAACCCGAATTCCTGAGGATCAAGGTTTGTTCTGGAGATGACCCTCAAAAACTCTATTTGACTGGCATCTTGGCAATCTAATCTAGACTTCAAAGTGTTAAGATCTGTGCTGGAGATGGCTCTGAAATCTTCATCAATGATCTTTACATCATCAATTTTTGAAATATATTCTTTTGTGCTTCAGGCATCAGACTATTCTTTGAATCAATGTGTTGCTCACACATCAATTCACAGAGGGACAAAATGTAACACCCCAAAATTGGCATCTTGCAACCCTAACCAATTTTGTTGCATTTTGTTATTCTTCTGAATCATCAAAGTCCTATTGTACTAGGCAATTCTGAGTTTTGACTGACTCTACTCGACCTAAGTGTCAAATGCAGAAAATCTTAAATTTGCATTAATCATACATTATATTTAATTCCTAAATATCTATTGGCTAAACAAACCCTATGATTGAATTAATTTAATTATAAAGTCCTAGCACTTTAATTAAATTAAATTCACCCCTTTTAGCTAAAACACATGAAAAGGAATTAAATAATATTTAATTATTAAATAAATATCCTCATTTCAATAATTGAATTTAATTATTTAGATAATTGAGAAAAACACATTTATGAGGTCATACTTTATTTATTTAATTAAATATTCTCTCAAATTTATTGTTTTCTTTTAAAGAAAGATTTCTATTTTAAACTGGCTTTTCTATCTGTTTTATTTCAAGAAGGAAACTTTCTATTCTGATCACCTCTAAGTCTATAAAAGAACTCCCATTCCTCATTCAAAACCCCAATCTTTTTTATGCATTGTTAGAATATTGAATTGTTGCTACATTTTATCATCTTATTTATAGTTAAAAGCTTTCATTTTTAATAGACTAATTTCAATTTCTTAGAATAATTCTTCAAAGTCTTGGTTTCATCTTGAATACACAAGTGTTTGATCCTCGCTCTCTATCTTCAACTATATGCTCAATCTATTTTCGTGATCGAAATCAAAATCTGACACTTCTATATAGCTCAAAAATGCATTTTAAAATTTTTGGGTCTAACGCGATCAGACGCTTGTGCAGTCAACTTTCTGATATCGCTTTCTTGTAAGAATCATATCTAATCAACATTTTCTCAAATCTTTGACTTTTTTTCTCAAAAAGTCAACTCTTGTTAACTCTAGTCAAACTTGGTCAAGTGGACCTTGACATCTCTTGAAATTGATTCTAAATCTTCCAAATTCTTTCGTAATCTATTCTGAGTTCTTCTTGTTCTCTGATTCAACATCTATCTGTGATTTCTTGCTCTCGATCATCATTATGATGTGTCATGTTTCTATTTCACTCCCGAGGGGGCAGGATAATTACATCATTGAACCTATTCCAATCAATCTGATCTGATTTTTAAAAGTCCTCATTGCTAAGGGCATCTCAACACTTGGGGCATGTTTAATTTTTTGTACTTCATAGACAAAACTGGATACTCCATAATCAATAAGGACATTTTTATTCCTTACATCTTGTCATCTATTAGGTATCGGGGCAATCTAACCTAGATCCCTGAGGATCAAGCTTTGTTCTAGAGATGATTCTCAAAATCTCAATCTTTTAATTATCTGAACAATCTAACTCAGATTCTTGAGGATCAAGCTTCATTCTAGAGATGATTCTTGAAAACTCATCTATTGGGAATTGGGGGAATCTAACCCTGACTCCTGAAAATCAAGCTTCATTCTAGAGATAGTCCTAAAATCTCTATTGACCATCTTTTTGGATAGGTATCGGGGCAATCTAACCCTGAATCCTGAAGGTTGAGCCTCATTTTGGGGGTAGTCTTGTGAAAGATATCAATCTAACCAGTGTCTGGAAAATTGAACCTAGATATTGGGGCACTAAGCTTCATTCTAGAGATAGTCCTAAAACCTCTATTGACCATCTTTTTTGATAGGTATTGGGGCAATCTAACCCTGACTCCTGAAGGTTGAGACTTATTCTGGGGACAGTCTTTTGAAAGATATCAATCTATTAGGTATTAGGGCATTCTAACCCAGATCCTTGAGGATCAAGCTTAGTTTTAGAGATGATTATTGAAATCTTAATCTATTAGGTATCAGGGTATTCTAACCCAGATCCCTGAGGATCAAGCTTCATTCTGGAGATGATTCTCAAAATATTAATCTATTAGGTATTAGGGCATTCTAACCTAGATCCCTGAGGATCAAACTTCATTTTGGATATGACCTTTGAAAACTCTACTTGACCGGTGTCTCAGCAACCCAACCTAGACTTTGGAGAGTCAAGCTCTGTCCTAGAGATGGCTCTAAAATCTTCATCAATCGATCTTTGCATCACCAATTTTCAAATCTATTCTTCTGTGCTTTAGACATCAGACTATTCTTTGAATCAATGCGCTACTCACACATCAATTCAAAGAGAGGCAAGATGTAACACTCCAAAATTGGCATCTTTCAACCCTAACCAATTTTTTTGTATTCGTCATTCTTCTGAATCATCAAAGTCCTATTGTACTAGGCAATTCTAAGTTTTGACTGACTCTACTTGACCTGAGTGTCAAATGTAGAAAATCCTAAATCTGCATTAATCATACATTATATTTAATTCCTAAATATCTATTGGCTAAACAAACCCTATGATTGAATTAATTTAATTATAAAGTCCTAGCACTTTAATTAAATTAAATTCACCCCTTTTAGCTAAACACATGAAAAGGAATTAAATAATATTTAATTATTAAATAAATATCCTCATTTCAATAATTGAATTTAATTATTCAGATAATTGAGAAAAATACATTTATGAGGTCATACTTTATTTATTTAATTAAATATTCTCTCAAAAATCTTCTCTCCTGTTTAGAAATAGAAGTTTTGAACTAACTATGTTTTAAAGAGAAATAAAATAGTTAAAATTATAAATAAAACAATTAAAATCAAAGAAAGAAAATAGTTAAAGAAAAGGGAAAACAATTTATTGTTTTCTTTTAAAGAAAGCTTTCTATTTTAAATTGGCTTTTCTATCTATTTTATTTCAAGAAAGAAACTTTCTATTTTGATCACCTCTAAGTCTATAAAAGAACTCCCATTCCTCATTCAAAACCCCAGTCTTTTTTGTGCATTGTTAGAATATTGAATTGTTGCTACATTTTATCATCTCATTTCTAGTTAAAATCTTTCATTTGCAATAGAATAATTTCAATTTCTTAGAATAATTGCATTGAAATCATGTCTTAGATTAATATTGCATCTTTCAATTCTTAGAATAATTGTGCATTATCTTGCATTGCATTCATGGAGAAAAATCCTTCGTTCTTAGATTGGTCTATGGTTGTGAGACTCTCATTTTGAGAGCTATTTCGAAACCCCATCTAGATAGAAGGCAACATGTCAAATCATATAGGCATGCAGGATGAATAACTCATATTCACTTTTGTATGTGGCTGATGAACAAGGACTATGTTGAAGTGTATGGTTGAATAACAAGGCCAATTTTACCACATACACTTTGTTGGCTGAAATGAGAATTGAAGTTCTTTGTTTTGATGATATGAAGAATTTGTATGAAAATGATCCTGATTTTTCTGAGAAGTGGAGAGTGTGCAGAGAACCTATTCCAAATCAATCAAGTAAGTATGAAGACTATTTTATTTAGGAATATATATTGTTCAAAGGCATTCAGTTGTGCATACCGAGAGGATCAATGAGAACTAATTTGATAAAGGAGAAGCATAGTAGTTGTTTGGCTGGACATTTTAGCATTGATAAGACATTGAGTTTGCTTAAGGAAAGGTATTTTTGGCCTTATTTGTATAATGATGTTTAGAAATTTGTGAAAAGATGTGGATTTTGTCAAGTTGCAAAAGGAGTAAGTCAGAATATTGGTTTGTATACATTGATTACTGTTCCTGAGAAACCTTGGAGTGATATTAGCATGGATTTTGTTATTGGCTTACCGAGGATAGAAAGAGGTAATTATTCCATATTTTTTGTTCTAGATAGATTTGCTAAGATGACACATTTCATACAATGTAAGAAAATATTAGATGCAGTACATATAGGAAATCTTTTCTTTAAGGAGATTGTCAGATTGCATGGATTACCAAGGAGTATTATCTCTGACTGAGATAGTAAGTTTGTTAGCTATTTATGGAAAACACTTTGGAATAATTTGGACACTGAGTTGAAGTATAGTTCTACATTTCATCTACAGACTAATGGGAAAATAGAGGTTTTAAATCAAATGTTGGGTAACTTGTTGAGATGTTTAGTTGGAGACACATTGAATATTTGGGCTTTGATGTTGGAACAAGAAGAGCCTACATACAACAGTTCAATAAATAGAAGTACTAGAAAGACATCTTTTGAGATTGTTCATGGCACACAACCGAGAGGTATATCAGACTTAAGAGTTATTGTTGGAGAAGATAAAAGGAGTGCTAAAGAAGAAAAGTTTGTTGAGTTTATGAAGATATTGCATGAGGATGTAAAATAGAAGTTGGAGTGAAGTAATCAGAAATACAAGGATAGTGCAGATAAATCAAGAAGACATAAAATTTTTGAATTAGGTGATGTAGTAATGGTTCATTTGAAGAAAGGCAGATTTACTATTGGAACTTATGGTAAATAGAAAATGAAGAAGTTTGGTCCTTACAAAATACTAAGAAGATTTGACAGTGGAAATGCTTATAAAGTGGAATTACCTGATGACATGGATATATCACCTATATTCAATATTTCAGACTAGTATAAATATCATGAACCCAACAAAGAAGTGACAGTACTGAGTGATTATCCTAAGAAATAGATAGAGGAAATTGAAAATATTTTGAAACACAGAATTGGCAGAAGAACAAGAGGAAATGAATACATGGATTATCTAATAAAATGGAAGAACAGGCCGATTGAGGACTATTAGAAAAATAATGAAATGAAAAGAAAGGAAACTATTTAATCTAAGAGTTAGGTTTAAGAACTAATACCATGAATAACACAAAACCAAGTGCATACACCAAAATAACAAGGAAAGGAGACAAGATTTTGAAGGGGGAAAAGCGTAAAAAAAACCCCGTGATAATATTATGAATGGGCAAAAAATGCCTAGAAAAAGAGAGAGAGGGTGAGCTATGCTCTTACAATGATACTCAAGAAGAAGTGAAGAATTGTGTCTAATAATGTGAGAGAGAAAGAGAGCCATCTCTTTAATAAAGAGGTGAGGAGGGAGTTACATTGTAACTCCCATTTCTATGGATGCCACATGTCATAAGTGTGTGAGACAAGTGTAGGATTCCTCATAAGGAGGAATATCTAAGTTACAAGAATAATATAAAGGATACCTTGGTTTATCCTAGTAAATGTAACAACCAAGAAAATATTAATTATAACATCCCCCTTTAATCTTTACTTGGGGGTTTACAATCAAAGGGCATTAAACCCAAATTTGTACAATGAATTTGGAATTTCTCTCTAGAAAGAGGCTTTGTCAAGATATCTGCAACTTGATCTTCTCCTTTGCAGAAAAAGAGGCACACTTGTTTGTCTTGAATGTGTTCTTTGATGAAGTGATGATGGAGAGCAATGTTCTTTGATCTTGCATGATAAACTAGATTCTTTTCTAAGGCAATTGCACTTTGATTATCACAGTATAAAGGTGTGGGGTCATGCTGAGGTAAGCCCAAATCTGCAAGTAATCTTCAAAGCCATAGTGCTTCTTTAGAGGAAGTAGTACATCCTTTATATTTAGCCTTGGTAGAACACAGTGAAACTAATTTTTGCTTTTTTCTTTTCCAAGAAATTGTACCTGAACCAAGGAAAAAATAGTAACCACTAGTGGATCTCCCATCATTGGGGTCACCTCCCAGATCTGAATCAGTATAACCTTTAAGAGTAAAATCAGCATTAGCATCATAAAATAAAGCATAATTTAGAGTACCTTTAATGTACCTTAAGATTATTTTAGCAACTTTTAAATGTGATTGTTGAGGTTTAGACATGTATCTAGAAACTAAGCCTAAACCATAAGAAAGGTCAGGTCTAGTAAGGGTAAGATAATTTAAACTTCCTACTAGTTGCCTATAAGAAGTAGCATCAACACAAGGAGTGTTAGTATCATTTTCCAATTTAGTGCCTAAATCAAAAGGAATAGAAACATCATTA
>MU223492.1:1027801-1042868 GCA_018584345.1 Thuja plicata | reverse complement strand
TTTCTATGGATGCCACATGTCATAAGTGTGTGAGACAAGTGTAGGATTCCTCATAAGGAGGAATATCTAAGTTACAAGAATAATATAAAGGATACCTTGGTTTATCCTAGTAAATGTAACAACCAAGGAAAGATTAATTCTAACAAGGACTCATCTTGGACTTCCCAATCTAAGTTGGATTCATTTTAGGTTGGCCTTGACACATGATTCTGATAGTCATTTCTTTTAACCCCAGGTGTCTGATGCGGGAGCATCTTGGGTTCTTGGCAATCCAGATCAACAAAAAATATGTTTTCTTTTGTTCTTTAGCTCGTTTGGAGGCTGGTCAATGAAGTGCTTAGTAACTGATGTTGCTCAGTTACTTGTTCTATCTTGATTTACCAATGGGTCTTGGTGTATGTTGAATTCTCAGTTGGGTTTCCACTGATTTGTTTCTTATGCTCAGTTATCTTCTTACCAATTTGTTTTTGATGCCCGGTTATCTTCTTACCGAGTTGTTTATTATGATCTAGCCAAATTTTGCATTTAATTTCCATGGCATAATTAATGTGGGGTCTCTCATTCAAATATGTGTGGACCTAAATCTGGGTCTTTCTTTAGGATTTGAGTGCCGACCTCTTTGGTGGACTCTTGTATATATTTGGTTCTCTGTTCTTAGTTTTGGTTTTAGTTTTTGGAGGAATTTGGTATAAGCTTGTGATAGAAGATTAAGTGTTAGATATTGGATGGTAGGTTTGTGATCTCACATGTATAAAGATCATTCTATAATTAATTTTATTGTATATGGCCAAACCTGGGAAGGCCTTACAGCCTAACATGTATTGAGTTGATCAATTAATGAAAGTACATGTTGTTCTTCTCTCCTTCTTGTGTTGTTTCTTCCATGTTGTTCTAAAATATTCGTCTAGATAGCTGGGAGTGCCTTGGGACCCTATTCTCCATACCCTCCTTGCATAATTTGTGCATTGGAAAGCCAAAAAAATGATTACTTAAATGTAGTACCCGAAGGAGAAATAAATAGTAAACTAGCTCCTGACCCTTCTTTAGAGCAGACTCCATCAAAGTACATTTTCCAAAGTTCATATTGTTGAGATTTCAATTCATCTACATGTGGGTGTTTATTATTCAATTGGGCTTGAACTTGTTCAATTCTAAAATTCTCCATTTCTACATCCATGAAATAGTTTAGTATCTTTGGGTCAACTTTCTCAACCAATACTGGAGCATGGGGCTCTCGGTATAACTTAAATTCACTCCCATTGATAGGAATGATAGAATAGGGAAAATATAATTGTACATGGCCTCCAACAGCTGCAACCCACTACCTTGATAACCAAATCCCATAATGGGGTTGTGTATCAACCACAATAATATCTATTTTAAGAGCAGCTTCAGGGAATGCAACAATCTTGACTTCAACACCCTTTAGGGTTCCAACCACAGGAACTTCTCTATTTTCCATAGTATAAAATCTCCCAAAATAGGTTTCTACTCTCATGCCCAACTCTTTCATAATGCCATAAGGCATCACATTTATTGCAGCTCCACAATCAATCATATAGTTCTTTATCAACATGTTATTTACAAGTAAAGTAACATAAAAGGAATCCACCTAAGAAGGCTCTTGAGAAATTATGTTTCCAACATAGATCTGGGGCATTTATTGTTTTCTTTTTGATTTGGTATTTTGTGTAAAATAATCAATTGTATTAGGTATATTTGAAAGTAATGAGAATGAAGCTTCACCATGTTATTTTATCTTTAGTATCTCAATTAATGGTACTGAAACCTTCATTTGAGATAAGGCATGATTCATATTAAATTTTGGAAAAATTACAGCATCTTTAGAAGAAACTTTACCTTTTTATCCTTAAGTTGACTTGACTTCTGATCAGGAACAAGGGTAGTTGTGCTTGCACTCACATGAGTTCCTTTAAATTCCTCTTTCTTCATCTTATTTTCTTTGGTATTACCCTTATCCATATCCTTAGTAGAGATTTTTGTAGACACCTAAAAATGGTTCACACCTATGTGTACCCTTTTAACATGTCCTATATACACTAATATTGTGTCATTCTTCCATGTCATCAATTACTAACATTTATCTCATTTTGGCGAAATTGATCACCTTCCTAAACCAATCCTAATCAATCCTAATCATTCCTAACCTTCCTAAATCAATCCAAGATCATTCCAACCTCATTAAGATAATTATAGGGCATTTTCAAAGTTCACCAATGCCTCAGCTCTTTTCAATCCTCCTTCAATAGTGTTGTCAAAGTTCATCAATGCTATCATCATCAATCTTTTCCAAGGCATTGTCAAATTTCATCGATGCCTTATCATCATCAATCTAGGAGCATTATCAAGTTCATCGATGTCTCTCTAGGATCATTGTCAAGTTCATCAATGCCTTCTCATCATTATTCTAGTGCAATATCAAAGTTCATTGATACCTCATCATCATATGGATTCTTCAATAGCATTTTCAAAGTTCATTGATGTTATTTTGTTAGCAATCAATGCGAGTATGTCATCAAAGATCATCGATGTCTCATATTTTTCCTAAACCATTTAAGAACTATTAAAATTGATCTTGATCCTCATCAAAGTCATCAAAATCAAGTCAAATTTTCATCATTACCATCCATTCAGTCAATGATCCATTGATTTTTCCTCTTGGGATGAATAACCCATAGTTTATCCCTATGTCTTAATTGAATAAATAAATTGAATTTATTTATTCCCTTTCCTATGTATCCACAATTAATTAATTCAAATTAATTAATTGGTTAATTCATATTTACTAATTTACATTTTTGTGGGAAATATGAGTTTTTACAATTCAAAATTCCCTCCTATTAATTAGCCTCCTTTTGTCATAATTTATGGCACTTTCTTCTTTTCCTTTGTCATAATTTGTCATATTTTATGAAAACATTCCCTTTCCTTCTACACACTAATTTTCCCAGTTGGATATCTTGCAATTTTTCATAACGTGTCATAATATGGCACTTCCAATTTTACTTCTCAATTATGATAATCTTCCAATTTGTTCACCTAATTGCTAATTCTGCAATTTGGTCTCTAATCCTATATATTGAGATCAATTTTCTCAACCAAGTTAACCATAATATTTCAAATCTTATCAAAATCATTATAGTATTTTTATTTCATATTTTAAGTGAATTATGTCAATATGAGAGCTACATAAACATTTGGAGAAGCTAGAAACAACACAATTGTCAAATTGAGGGAGTTTTTCTTTTAATTTGCATTTATTTGTCTCATTTTATTTTGTGTTTGGATAGGTTGATTGTTCATGCTTCTGATTTTGATGGTTCCTCTTGTGCGCACATTTTCCTCATTTTAGTTTCCTTCATTTGGTGAAACCAAAGTGAAACATCCTTTAACTGACTGATTTTGATGTTTTATGCATTTACAAGGTCTTGGCAGAGATATGCGTAGTTGGTCAAAAGTCTTGTGCACTTGGTTAGGTTCTGCATAGTTAGCACTTAGTTTTGCACACTTTGTGCCTAGATTTTCACACTTAATCAATCTTGCTATGTAGTTGGTCACCTTGAATGCATTTTGAGGGTTTAGGATCAACACATTAGGGTTTAGGAAGTAGTTCTACATTTTATGTTTTCTACTTTCTGTTCTTTCCATTCTAAAGTTATAATAAATTATAAATGGTTAAAATGAACCCTAATTTTCTTAATGAACCTCATATTTCATTTTGGGTACTTAAAATGAATCTCACATTCAAGTTTGGTGCTCCTAAAATGAACTTTATCTAGTTTAAGATTCTATGAAAGACTAGTCAATCAATTTTCTTTCAATTCATTTCAAGATTGAAATATAGCCTAAGGGTCCTAATTGATTCAATTGTGTCAAATAAAGTTTTTTAATTTAAAAAGGATCTTAAAATAAACATTCACACTTGATTTGGGAGCCTTAAATGAACATTCAACTGGTTTAGGATTCATTGCAGATCTGATTGGTTAAGTTGTTTCAAAATCAATTCAATCTGCACATAGACTAATTAGGGGTTCCAAAATTGGTCTCAAACTTTTCAAATCATTCCTAATTGGCCTAAAATGAATCACAACTACATGTTTTCTGAGTCCTAAATTCTTGATTTAGTCAAAAGTTATCAATTTTGCAAGTTTCTGATATGTTTTGAGCTTCTGATGACAAGTTACGCACTTGGTCAGGTTTTTTGCAGTATTGGTTAGGTGCTACACAATTGGTCCTCTAATACTGGGCACTTGTTCCTCTATTCTACACAGTTGGTCCTTTGATATGTGCAGTTGGTTTTTGTTCCTGTACAGTTGGTAAAATGAGTGCTTTTGATGTTATATTTTGAGTCTTTTCATTCCTAAATGTATTTCCGCACTTGATATGCATGATTTATGTGTTACTAATGATATGTGTAGCATCTTGTAAATCATGGGATGAAGAATAAATAATAAAATACTAATTTATTTGATACAAGATGCTTGATGAAGACCTTGTGTATCTTCCAAAACTTTCATGTCTACTTTTAGTAGTTAAAAAAACACTTTAATTTTGGTGCTTAAAAGGAATCACTTTGCTTATTCTTTTTGAAGTTTCTTTTAGATTTTAAATCCTAAGAGCTTTATGAACGTATCCCCTCCCATTGCCTTCATGGATCTTGGGTGTAATAGAAATTCATACAATTCTTCTAGAGTTGCTACCTCTCAAGAGCTTTAGCAGAACCGGTGAGAGGGATTTCCCAAGTGGGAACAAGGAAAATCCAGCCTCTTCCAACCCACTATAATCAAATACCTCTTTGAGATTAATGTCTTAGAGGCGTAAGATTTCTTGTGTCTAGTATTTGTGGGGTTGTATGTCTCAATAGAGATTACACTACCATGATGCCTTGTATGAGTCACAAGCTATCTTCAGAATGGATTCCCTAATTAAAAACCTCTTGTTATAGTGGCCCCATAAAACCTTCTATCTACTAGCATGAAAGGTCCAAGACTGACTAAGAAATCCCACATTTTTGCGGCTCTTAGTAGAGTCAATGGTCCCTTGGGAAGTGATTACCCTTTGTATTCAAAGCTTGGTGTGCTTGAAGAGTGAGTGCACTGTAAGGAGGAACCCATGCCTCCAAGCTTATAAATTGCTCCTATGAGTAGACACTGCTAAAATTTGTTCAAGTGGTAATTCAGAAGATAATTCCCTAGCATACCTAAGTTGTGGTGTGTTTGTTTCAAATTTTACAATAGTCATTCTGTATGATGTGTCTTGTGTGAGTGTGTCAAAATTTAAAAAATAAAATTCTCAAAATACTCCTAAATGTTTTTAAGATAATTCCTAAGAAATAAATTTGTCACAAAAACCTTGTCTCAAACCTTTTCTGAACAAACATTAATCTCAAAAAATTCACCTTGGAGCCTTGTGGCATGCTTAGAATCCTCATTTCATATTAGTGATTTCACTTAGTCCTCATTTTTGCATCCCCATTTTGCATTATTATATCAAAGTCCTTGAAATCTTGAATTATCCCTTGTCATTTAGCACCTTAAAAATCCTTGCATTATTTTTCCTCATTAAACCCTCATTATAGTTTCATATTGCCTCACAAGTCCTCATATTTCATTTAGATCCTTTTAATTTTTTTTGCAAAATCCCAAGAGAATCCAAATTTTTAGAGTCTCTCCTTATGATATTGAAAATAGGATCTCGACTTGGTCCCTTTGTCCCTCTATCCAAATTTTCCTCTTATCATTTCATCAAATTTCATCTTTTTCATGGTGAATTTGACCTATTCCCATTTTTAATCCAATTATCCTTGTCATTTTGATCCCTTTTAAAGTCAATATTTTTATTCAATTTCCTAAGGTTATACTCTTAGGTTTATTTTTCCCAAAGATTTTCCAAAGTAAAAAATCCAAAAAACACTATTGTATAATCCATAGTTTGCTTTGCATGATCATCCAAAATCCAAAATTTGCATTTCCTAAAGCCCTTGCATACCATAGGTTGCATTTACATTCCCCAAAAGTCAAAAAAATTTGCACTTGCATATATTCATCATGCCAATTGTAATAAGATCTCAAAAGCAATAAGGTTCATATGAGACACAAACACCTCTTGATCCAAGACAAGGTATACCTTTGCAACAACAAGGTTTTGACCCAAATATCATGACACCAATAGAATAAAAAATTAATTACATCAAGTCCACGCGCACTTGATTCAAAATTTGGAAGCAAAGTTTGATAAAGAAAATAAAATCTTGGAAGAAAAGATGGACAAACTCCCTATATGCCCAAATGATTATTTTGATGAAATTGACATACAATGTTTCATCAACAAGATCCCATCATTTCTTCTTTTCCCCCTCATGATCCTAACACATCTATACAAGTTGTTCATGAACTCCATACAAGTGAAACAGGTTCCTCTTCTTCTATCCAATTCAGTTCACTTCATGAACCTATCAGTTCTTCCATATCATATCTACCTAATAATGGATTCATGTCTTGTATAAAGTATTTCACTAGTCAAAGGTAGAATTATTAAGTCAAAGGGTTAGATCTCCATGCAAAAGGTATATCAAAACCCTTTCATATGAAATAAAAATTTGATGACCATGGTCTTAATAAAATAGCTCAATCTCAAGGCGTTGGCATCCCTTCCAAGTAAAAATTCAAACATATACCTCCCCCTTCAACCTTTCCATCCATGTTAGGTCCATATATTCCTCCCTCCACTTGCTCACAATCCATGTACCCTTTCCCAAATGCAAGTTAGAAAAGGAACACATCTTGGAGAACCTTCCACCTATCTGAAATGCCCCCATACAATTACTATTCATACATGAATTCCATTGACCTTCCAAGCAATTTGGATGCCAAACATAAAGCCTATAAGTCAAGCAATCCACATGCTATCAAGGATCAACATGTCTAGTCTGATCGACATGTACAAAAAATAAAAATGTGATCCGAAAATAAAAAGAAAGGTCCAAAAAGCTACAAAGTCTCATTAAGAAAAAAATAAAGTCAAAAGAAATATGGGCTCTAAAATCCATTGTACAAGAAATGCGTTCCAAGGGCCCACAAAAGAATGAAAAATTAAAAGCCACATGGATTCCTAAGAAGGTTCTTGAAGCACATAGTCCTAAAAAAAAATCAAATTCGGTATCCAAAATTGCTATCCCTCCATCTAAATACCTTCCATCTTCCAAGTCCATTTTGGGTTATTTTTTCCCAAAATCCATACCCATTCCTCCATCAAATCCTAAATCTCCTTTTCCTTCATCTCTCCATCACCCCTCAAGGTGTGTCAATGTTTCCCTTGCCCAGATTTCCATTCACTCAAAATAAAACCTTCCTACATTCTCTCCATTATCCAACACCCATTTTCCATCCTTTCATCCATCCTATCCAATCCTTTTCCTAAGTCCTTATCCCACTTCATCCAATTACCCATGTCATATCCCTTTATCATTACCCTACCAACGCCTTTGAGCATACAACATAGTCATGAACTATTAATACATGTTCTTCAAGAGAAAAATCCATGTGTTAAGGTTCTTGAGTCCTCCATTCATGTCATGTCATGCATCCATCTTCCAAAATATCAAAAAAGAAAAATTAAAAAATGTCAAAAAAGTGTGAAAAAGTCAAAATAAAATGAACAAAATGAAAAAGAAAAAAGTTGCCTTGATGAAAACCTAGCAAACAGGCATCTTGGTAACACAAATAATAATAATAATGAGAAATAATTTCATCCAATAGTGAAAACCTGCCAAAATAGTGCTTTGGGAAAGTACCATGATGAAAACCTGGGAAACAGTCGTCATGCGTAATTTATGAACTTCTTGCATTCCATACTTGGAGCAAGGTTTCATCCATATTTTCTTATCATATCATACCCCTATCATGATCCTCCATTATCCCCATCATTTCCTCCATTATCTTATGCCTCTCATATGCCTTATCCTATTCCCTTTTTCCCAACTTTGATCTTGACAAGGATAGAGATCTTCCTAGAAGCATCACATATCCTATTTGCTTTATCTTATTCACATCCCCTTTGGTCCATATTTCATATCCTATCCTAACCTTTCATGCATATCCTTTACCCCTTTCCCATTCTTTATATTTCTTATCCTATCATTGTCCTATTCATATCTTGTCATTTTCCTATCCAACTCCCTATCTTGGTCTTGATGTAACATAAGGACATTAAATGCAAAAAATATTTTCAAAGAAAACCTCTTGAAATGTCCATTACTAACATGCCATCCAGAGCGCCATTTCATTACCCTATCATTATCATGTCCAATCCCTTCACTTGGCACAAAAATATGTTATTGCATTTCTTGGATAGTCCTTGGAAACCTAAACAGATCTAATGCAAGTGACCCTTGGCCTTCATCCATCTACCAGTCCATTTCTCCTTCCATAATATCCTTGACTTTATAGACATTGGGGGTAATTTCAATACATCTCGCTCATGTAAATATTAATATCCTGAAAAAATTTAGAAAAATTAAATAATGTCCTGAAAAAATTCAAAAAAATCAAATATGATCCTGAAAAAAGACCATAAAAATCAAATATGATGCTGAAAAATTAATAAAAAAAATTAAAAGACCTAAAAAAATCCTATAAATTGTAAAATGTCCTGTAAAAAGAACAAAAAATTAAATATTTCAAAAATCCTAAAAATTGAAAATCATCAAAAAATCAATAATAAATGTCATTTTATGACACTCATTTTATTTCCGTCATCTACATAATCGGTTGTTATTCTCAATATATTGTCCCTTGCAACAAGACAAACATCTGAGCATACGCAATCTGAAGACTAATAAAATTTTGCGCTTAATGAAATCACACATCAAAAGATAAACAATCCAATAAAGTTAGAAATAAATCAGATCAAACTTGTCCTATCAATCAATCAACATCAATTTGTCCTTTATCAATCATTAATTTTATCCTATACATGGTGTGGTATAATCGAAACCAGACAATATCTGTCTTAGATGGGATACTTCATTCTTGAAACTAGACATCATCATCATCATCATCATCATCATAAAACAAACTATCAACTATGAAAAAAAGAACAGAATGGTTGTTGACTTTCTTGGATTAGTGAGTCTTATCTTTTATTGATTTATCTTCGATCATGTTCTTATGCTACTCCAGGATATCATTGAGTGATGAGAGTAGGTGGGATGGTACATTATCCTTTAATTTTGTCTTCTATTTGTAGGGTGTCTTTTATAAAGTTCTCGGGACATATGTCATATGCTTCAAGATATATGGAAACATTCATTGTCTGCAATGTATTTTTTTATGCAAAGGGATCACATTATCGCTCTGACTTTATGTGTCATGGTGTGATGCATCCATTTTTCCATATCAAATAAAGCTCTTATGATAATAATACACTTATGAAAGAAATGTTTCATCGCTACTAATTATTCTTCTCTTTTGTCTTATTTCTTCTTTCTCCTAACATTTCTTCTGTCAATCCTAGCAATCACTTTTCTTTTTCAAAATTTGTCCTCCTACCAATTTCTACCCAATGTTTCGAGGAGACATCCTACCTCCATTTTGTTGATCCAATGTGTCTTCATGATTAGAGGTGATGATCTGGCATCACATTGTTTGATGCTAGTGTGTAGAGAATATTCTAGAGGAAGCTTGTGTTTGGTCAAAATGTGTTTAACTCCTTGACACAAAATTCTATGTAAATCATTGTATTGGTCGACATGGTCTTGGAAATGTGTTTTGTATATTTAATTTTTTTTTGTGGCGTGTTGGATTTGAGAAAGATGTTTGAAATTCTAATTTAGGGCTTGATTAAGGTAGTGGAGTTATAAGTTCATTATATAATGGGTGAAATTGAAAGTTATGTGTGTTGATCGTGTGTTGGAAAAGTGCGGTGAAAAGTGTGAGTTGAAGTCAAGCTAGGAAAGAGTTAAGTGTGTTGAGAAGAGATTGTTTTCTTAAGCGGATTTGATGAAGCGGAGGTAGTGTTATTCTACAGATCATTCTTTCTGTTTTTCCCTAACCAATAGGTTAAATCCCTTAATAGGGTAGATCCTAACAAATCTTTGTTGTAAATCCTCTAAAAAGGTGACACTTTGTCAAGTGTTTAAAGTACTCTAACAAGGCTACTCTTAATAAGGAAAATTTCCTAATAGGCCTAAGGCAAATCCCTTAATCGAGTAGTACCTAACAGTGTTGTTGTAAACTCCTAACAGGGTTAATCTCCTCACAAGGCATATTTTAGAAGAGTACATTATTTAGTGGGTACTAATCCCCACCGTGCTTTTCTCCCTATTTGGGTTTCCATGAGATAAATATGTGATACTCCTATAGAGCTATTTTGTTTCCAATTAGTTTTGTCAAAGTCATATTGATGAAGTAAGTCAATCATGGAAAGGAAAGGGAAGTATAAAGGCAGTCAATAAAGTAGAAAAGAGTCATATCGAGTTAGTCGGTAATACACCAAGCAACCCAAGCACCGAGCAATGCATAACAGTTACGAGCCACCAAGCTAGTGAAGTATGTTACCGAGCAAGGATTGCAGAACCATGTTTGGTAAACATGAGTCAGATTGACATTTATTGCAATACCATGACAACCTAGAAGACTCTAAATCCAAAGAAGAAGTTAGTTACAAGATCTATGACTCATAAAATTTATGCTAAAGATCTATGGTAAAGATCAAGTGGAAAAATAAATAGTTTTACTTCTAAGAATAGTGCAATTCTTGAGGCAATGGTTACATGGTTCATTGAGTAACTAGTACATTGAATTTTTTCATGAAGATGATCTGATAGTTGAGAATAAAAGAAAGAAAACCTAATTAATAAGATTAAGAGGAAAAACACTAAGTATATAAATAATTTTTTGAATGAAAAGAGTGCGAGACAGAGAGAAAAGAGAAGTTGAAGTTGAAGACAAAAGTTGAAGTGCAGAGAAACATCAAGTACAGAGAAGTTACAATAGAGAAGAGCATTTGAATGAGTTTGATTCTACCGAGTGTAGTATGAGGTAAACAAATCATTGAGCATACAAAGTTTGACTAGCATATGTTGATGCATTTTCATAGACATTTTGTATTAAGGTTTATTAAACTAAGAGGAGTGAAAATATCATTATTGGGTAGACCTTAATAGGTCTGATTTTGAAAATCCTTTAACATGGTACATCTCTTAGATTGGATATTATAAAATCATTTAACAAGGTAGATAGAATAAGTCTTATTTTACTCCTAACAGGGTAAGCTATCAAAAATAGATAACATTGTATCTCTAACCGAGAAACCTTTTTGTTGCGATAGTGAAGGATTGTGGGTGTCATCCCCACCGCAATTTTTTTCTCTAACAAAGGATTTTTGCGTGGCCAAAAATCTTGGTGTTATGAGTTGTTCTTACATGTTTTAGTTCATATGCTTTACAATGATTACTTGCAATATATTTAGTTTGTTGAATTATTAGTTTGTATGTTTAAAAGTTTTAATGGTACTAATTCACCCCTCCCCTCTCAGTACTTAACTTTCCTTAGTTAATACAACAATATGTGTGTCAACTTTGTGGATGGACTTGCATGTTTATGATTTTCACTTGTTGTGATTAAGGTTAATATTGTGAATTTTGGTTTAAGTTTAAGAGGTTAAAAATTTGGATTATTTGGTACATTATAGATTCCCCCCCCCCCTCTCAGTAATCTGATCTTAGGACTAACGTGATGATGTGCTATATGTGGAAGGATTAAAGAAAAATCTTCTTAGTGTTGGATAGTTAATGGATAAAGGATACATATTACACTTCAAGGATAAAAAATGCAGAATTGTCAATGTATATGGAGTATAAATTGAGTTAGGATCCAAGAGTAAGAAAAATGTTTTCAATCCTAATAATGGAGTAAGATATCTGATAATACAGATTGAATAAGGGTAGACCAAATCATGCAAGGATGGACAAGATGTTAGCATTAATCAAGGACTTCTACAATAAAATTAGAATCAGATGACAAGTGTCTTGGTGAAGACTTATGATTAGGATGATGCAGATAAAGGAGAATGAGCATCAAAAGAGTCACAATTGAAGGAAAGAACATCAACATATGAAAGTTTGAATCATTTTGGTGGAAGTTATTTGACTACTCAGTTTAGTGAAAATCAGCCTGGTTCTTGAAAAAGTACTTTAGGTGAACAAAGTATTGGAATACACCATGGAATGCAAACTCTTTTTCAAAATCAAATTCAGAACATGACAGTGAGATCAAGAATTCAAGAAGAAGGAAAATCTAACAAGGATAAAGAAATGAAGGAAGAATAATCTGAAATTCATGGTAAGATTCACAATTAGAAAAATATTGATGACAAACAATTCATGAACAAGATAATTTTAGGATCATTTGAAGAAAATTCCAAGACGGAGCATCACGAGAAAGAGGGGGAAATTGTAGAACATCATATTTTCTTTATTTATGATATTGAGGTCAAAAGGTATGTAAATCTTGCACGGATGATCAATGGGTTTGTTGGTTGTATTTCCTATTTTTGTTGCCTTCCCTTGTTCTTTGTCTCATTCTCTGCAAAATTTTCAGGTTTTCATGCCTATACCTTGCCCAAGTTGTCAAAACCCTAAAAACCCTAAAGCCAAGTATTAAACGATGCATGTTTAAACCCTTTTCCATGTCTTATGTTTTGTCATTACCTTTTTCAGTCACTAAAGACATGTGCTTTAAGTAGGTCGCTTGATCGCTTTACCAAAATTGAATATGCTAAATCATTCCCCAACTTCGCTTTTGCCTTATGTCACGTGTCTTGATAAAAAATGGAATATTCTCTCAGTGTATCAAGACTTAGTGATTTCCTTTTAGTCGGGTTGTCGCTTGAAATCATGTTATGACCTTTTGAAAATGAATGGGACCCGCCTCAGTCGGGTGATCGCAAGAAGAAATGGCAAGTCAAAGAAATGTCTTCCGACCTTGTGCTTACTTCATGTCGCATGATCGCTTGATCAGCTCAGTCAAACAGTTAAGCTCTTTCTTCAGTCGCGTGGTCTCATGATAATTGGCGGTTAATGGATAACAGTCACGACTCAGCGACTAACGGTTTCATGCTAAGAGATTTCCCTTAGTTAGGATGTCGCCAGAACAGGAGTGATGACTCAATTTTCAGAATGTATTAAGTGGACCAAAGAATGGATGACATCTGTCACGAAACTAGTGGTTGTCATGAGGTTGCCAGAAGGAGGAAAGAGATCAAGCGATAAGGAGATTAAAGTGTTTTCACCCTCAGTCGCGAAGTCTCCTGATATTTTAAAGGTATATAAAATTCTAAGGTGATTATGCGACAGCCGTTCGATGAAGAAGTAAAAAGATCTGACGGTGGTCGCGTAGTCTGGTGATAAAAGTGCCCCAGGGAAAAAGTCCTTCTGACTAAGCGATTAAGGTATGTCGCGAGGTCGCTGTGAACAGAAAAAGGCACGTGCTTCAAGTTAAAGGTAAAGACACAAGATCTCCTGACTAAGCAACCAAAGAGATAATCATGAAAATAAGAACAACGGCTTGTCGCATAGTCTGGAGAAGGATACTGAGTTAAGGTTAACCCTGCGTGATTTAGATTTTCACCATAGTCGCCTGATCGCTGGAAAGACTTGGGTTAGCCGAGGTAAAGGAATTACATTGTCGCCTAATCTGAAGATTAGACCATGGTTAAGAGAAAATGCTCACGAAAAAGAGACTTTATGAGGTCGCGAGGTCACTAAATAAACAGGATCTACAAAAGCGACGCCAAGTGGATGACATGACAGAGGAGATCACCCGGCGGCCAATCAGATACAAGAATTTTTGATAGCTGTGTACAAAAGGTAGCTGAGATATATGACAGAGGATGAATCAGAGAGTGCCATGTCAGCTATCTTAACCGTTTTATGATTGTGCCAAAATATTCATGATTTAAATTTGATTTTCTATCACCTCGCTCAACTACGGCTAGGTTTTTGAACGTTTCATGGCATATCAACTTAATGGAAGAACTGACGTTTCTAAATTTTGAGTCATGTACTCTAAATCCTTTGGCTATAAACGAGGATTTGTGCATTCATTCCTATTCACCGAGTTTATGATTTCAGAGCCAAGTTGCTATTTTCTGAGAAAAGTGATATTCTGAGCTGTTATAGTGTTCTAAGGTGATTGAAATTTCTAGGTAATACAGAGAGATATTCAAGTGCCTACAAACATGAGTACTTCTATGAGTGTTGCATCTACTAGTGGAGGCAGTGGAGATGATCCTAAAGGAAAACTATCTTCTCAGATGAGTTTCTCCAGCTGCTGCCAGGGTCAACTCAAAATAGAAAGATTGATGCTGGTGTTTTCAAAGATGATTTCAAAGAAATCAGAGATGCAGTGACCCCAGGAACAACAGGTTATTCTCTATTTACTTACTTTTACAAGAATTCTGATAAACCTATCCCTATGTCAAACCCTTGGATATCTGGTTTGGGTAGGTTGTTAGTGCCTGATGTTTTCCTTGATGTTGACCTATTTTTAGAATTAGCTAATCACTATGATGTCCTAACAAAGACCATCAAAAGGGAGGATGGCACCAATTTGCTTGTCCTAAATAGAAATTCTTTTATGCAAGCATTTGGCCTTTTTAGTACTATGTCAACCAAAATTGACATGAAGAAGCAAGAGAAGAGATATAGCAATAAGCCTGTTGTTGCTAGGGGCTTATTGAAAAAGCATATGCCACAAGAAATAAGAGATCATATAGGTCCTCAGACTGGAGCTTTCCCATATTTTTACAAGGACCTGTACTTTTATATCAGGTACAATGCCTATGCTCTTTGCAGAGTATTAGGAATAGATGGAGATGCTGAAAGAATAGGCCATGGTATTCTGATGATGGTCTTGGACATACAAGAGGTGCATTCAAGCACCAGTTATGATTATATCCAACATATAATCGATGAGATGCACGAGGGTTTCATTACTACACAGAAGAAATTGAAAAACCCTCAGGGGAAGGATGAGCCAAAGTTTTT
>MU223492.1:994218-1024338 GCA_018584345.1 Thuja plicata | reverse complement strand
ATTCCAAGATATCAGAACCAAATCAATTTAAACACTCTGTTACTAAGAACTTATAAGCTGAACTTGTTTAAGGACCTCTGTCAGCAGGACACTGTCCATAGTATTGATTCCTTGAAGAGAGAATCAACTAGGTTAACCCTCCTACAAGAAAACGAAGAAGGATTGAAATCCTTGTATCATTGGTTTCTGTCATATTTAAGATTGTGATTTGAATGGTTAAATCCTGTATATGATTGTGCTTGGTCATTTACAAGGTATTTTATAAGCTAGTTCAATAGAGAATACATGACAAATCAGTGTCCACATCAATAAATACTATGTTAATAGCCATCTTAAAAGGTAAAACCTGCCTGGGTATTTGTGGAGCTCAAAAAATGAAGAAGGACCTTATCCAGTCCTTAGCAATTAGGCTTTTCTTGTCTCTGAATCAGGAGTAGAAGGTACAAGGTTCACATAGACATTTCAAGCATTGTGATTCATACAAGAAAAATCCCTAACAGGGTTAGAGTCATGGAAGAAGAGGTAATAATTTCAAATGAGTATAAGGAAAAGCTCAAGATCAGTTCATCCAAGCTCAAAGCATTGCTAATTCAGAGAAGGTCAATAGAAAAAAATGATAGTAGATTAGAGGAAGGTAAATTTTATAAAATTAGTCAAGATAAGGTCAAATTATAGAAGAAGAAGAAGAATAAGACTAAGACTAAGAAGAATTTAGAAAAAAAGACTAAGGAGTTCAGAGGTAAGTGCTTTGTTTTTAATGATGTTGAACACAAAGAAGTGGATTGCAGAAAGAGATAGCTATGTTTTAATTGTAAAAGGGATGATCATGATCCAAGCATATGTAGTAGTATGAGGAAGAATATTGATACCGTTAAAAGAGAAAAGGGTAGATGTTTTACATGCAAGAAATTTGGTCATAATGCTAGGAAATGTACTGAAAAGAAGAAACAAAATAATGGATATAAGATTATTCTATAGATCAAATGCAATATCTCTAAACTTACTACTGAAAATTGCAGAGGAAAGAACGTGAACAAAGGTGAAACTAAATGAGAAAACAAGAAACTATAGAAGAATGGTCAGAGAAGGAATAAATAAGAAGATATGAAAGACAAACATGATCAGAGGAATCTGAAAGGAAAATAAAAAGAGAAAGGAGACAAGGAACAAAAGCATAAGAAGAGGATAAGAATAAAGAATAAAAAGGATGCTACAGAAGAGAGATCTACTTCTGTAAATCCCAAAGGCAAGTCAAGATGACTTTCTCTTCCTAACCAAAACTAAGATGCAAAAGAAATGCATCAAACATGAGAAGTTAGTGGGTTAGCACATATAATTCTTAGAATGAAGAAAAAACCAACAAGACCTCATCATAACATCAGATTGAGCTAAAAACAAGTAAATTTTCACCCTATACTACTTGTTTGATTTGCTCTTTTAGATTAATTGTGAATGTGCTCTCTCAAACACAAATGAACTGAATCCCCAATGCAATGCAACTATGAAATGCAAGATTGGAACAATGAAGAGATTCAAGAGCTAGTATGAGGAACTAGTCTCAAATTCTCCAAAAGATGATTTAAAATAGTTATGAGAATGATATGCAACATGCAAGAAGAACACTATGATTCATTTTAACCAAAGAAGCCTAGCATGTAATATCTATGTGATTTAAGAAAGAAACTAAGAGCATACAAAAACAAATATGAAATCTAGAGCTATGTTAGCATGATAACAATGCAAATATGAGAGATGATAATGCAAGAGGAGAAGGCCTCTATTTATAAATTTTTGGGATAGAAGAGGAGAGGATGAATGAGGTGGCACTTATGTGGCATCCACATAAGAGCCACATAATGGACACATAGGATTTAAGGGATGGCTAATTTGGAGTCAAACATAGCAATAAATATTGAGTGGCTCAAGAATTCCAAGTGGGGGACAAAGGAATAAAGAGCCTTAAAGAGGAATGGGTGCCTGTTTTGGAGAGAATTCTCACACATGGGTGAGCATTCCATTAGCCTTAAAAGGATTAAGAATCACCTCTTTAAGTATGATCAAAGGGTGATTAGGTAGGGAAGTATGCTTAGGAAATGAGGTGATGAGAGTAGAGTAGGAATAGGGTAGGCTTAGGGTAGGTCTCTAGATTGGATTAATAGATTTCTATCTATGGTTTAGATAATAATTCAAATTAGATTTGAATAAATCATAGTTTAGAAGAATTAGGGATATGGAGGAATTTTAATAAATATAAATTTATTAAAAAGGGGATTTTGTGAGGCAAATGTATTTAAATAAAATATATTAGGATAGTATTTGATCATTGATAAATACCAACTATGAAACTATTTGATTGATTAAATTAAATAGTTAGATGAAAAAGAGAAATTAATATTAATAATAATATTAATATTTTTGGACGTCTACATTTTTCCCCTCTTTGACGTGGCATCGCAAGTGACGTTGTGTCAAAGACAAGAAAATAAGTTTCCCTAGAGGAAGAGGGTTTCTAGGAGTCATGCCAAAGCGACGATAGTATAGGGTTGTGCCCCCTCGAGAAAACAACACAACAAAGACAACATTGTGAAATTTTCTCAAAAAAGGATGCAACAGGAATGAGGAAGGGAAAGGAGGGAATAAATAGAAGCCTTCCGAAACCCCACTAAGAATGCAACTAAGAAGTCAAATGCAATGATGAAATTAAATACAAATAACGAGTCTTGGGGATCCATTTGTGTGAAAAATATGGAGAGCACATCCGATTTTAATATTGCAAAAGGAGGTATGCATCAGGTGTTAGAAAAAATAGATAAAAAGATTCATTTGCATGGACTAGACGCCCGAACAAAAACACACTGTAAAAGATGCAGGTATCAATAGCCACCAGTCACAATGCACCAAGATATAGGAGATTGAGGTAGTGGTGAGTAGGTGGAAAATGACACAAAAATATAAAATCAGTAAAGAAGGCCTCATGACCAAGCAGTCATTCAGTCCAAAGTTATTACCATGAAAAAGAGTGATGTGTTGAAGGATTTGATAAGCCGACACCAGAAGGATGCATCCTGATGGGCAAGGATTGGATTGGATGTGATTAAAAGATATTTGTTGGCAAAAGCTATGAACAGAATGAGGAGCAAGGATAGTCAGTTGCAAAACTGATTTGGTGAAAAATATGATCACAATCACAGGAGTCAAAATGTCACTGAAAAGTGAAAAACTAAACGAGTTTATTGCAAGATTTTGGACGATATTTGATTTTTTTGAAATTTTTGCGATTTGTGATTTTTTTTGGATTTTTGGCAATTTTTAAATGTTTATGGATTTTTTGCACATTTAAGATGTACAACAGGACTAATAATACAAAAATATACAAGCAGAGGAAGAAAATGGGGGGGGGGNATTTTTGGCAGAAATGGGGGCTATAAGAAGGGTAGGAGGGCTTAAAGAAGGTCATTGTGAATGGTGACAGGACGAGAAAAGAGCTCTAAAGAGAAAACATGGTTGACAAGAGGATAAAGGGGCAGTTGGGAGAGCACGTACGGACCCACGGGAGACCTACGAAGTGGGCAGTATGAGTGAGTAACTCAACCGATACCTTGCTTTACTATTTTTTGAGTTTTTTTAATGCTTTTGGGTGGGTTAGGGGGTCATTAATGAGGGTAGAAAGCTCGGCAAACCGGAGATGCCAATTCTCAAGCTGGTGTCTACGAAGACGCTGATCCCTGGATCAACATCTTCGTAGATGCCAGTCCTCAAACCTGCATCTCCGAGGATGTCAGTTCTGAACTGGCATCTTCAAAGACACTGGACCCTGATTTGCATCTTTGAAGATGGAAATTTGGGTGGGAAACACATGGAAACACTGGTTGAAGACCCAGTGTCTCCACCTAAACTGGTGTCTATTCCAAAAGGGAATACACCAAGGGGGAGAGAAAATGAGGGATCCAATGGGGGTCAGGGATGGGTCAGAAATAGACCTAGGGACGGGATACCCCATTTTGGGATGGGTTAGGCTAGGAATAGAAGAAATATAGGTTGACATGGTGGATTTTGGATTTTGGCAGGAGCAGTTCACACCATTGGGATCTCGGGAGCATTGGCCATCGATGATGGAGCTGGAGGCTCATCTAATGAATGCAGACTGGGGGTTGTTAGCAGCGGTTAGATTGGACTATGTGCCCCAATGGACTAGGATACGGGTGCACAATGGGACTATGACTGCCTTAATCGATTGGTGGCATAGTGATACTACTACATTTCATCTGTCGACTAGGGAGGCTACGATTAATCTCAAGGATGTGTGAAGGATTGTACAGATACCGATCTGAGGATCAGTGCCACAGTATAGATAGGAGGATAGTGATCATTATATGGAGATAACATTTAGGAGGCCAATGAAGAGGATACCCACATATAGGACATGGATTCCCTAGAATCTAGCAGTTGATAGGAGGTTGAGGCAGATAGTAGGTTGAGGCGGATAGCACTATTTTTGGCTGGATTGATTGGTGGATGGATGCTAGAAAACTTGGCCGGACATGGATTTGCCTAGTATACATGAAAATACTATTTTGAATGATGAACTGAAAGGTGAGAAAAAAGAAAAAGATGAAATCTCAATCTATTTTGGAAATATAGTTGTTCAAGAGCCAGATCAGATTGACCCTTTTTATTTTACACTGCTCACAAACAATATGTTGCTAAAAAATTGTATGATGGATTCAGGAGTTGCTGCTAATGTGATGACTTATACTGTTATGAAACAATTAGGTCTAGAGGTGGATATTGCTTGTGGTAAATGTTATTCCATGGATAATAGGGAAGTACCTGTAGTAGGAACTTTGCAAGGATTAGAGTAAAACTTGCTGCATACCCTGAGGTCATTTTTAAAATAGATGTTGTGGTTGTGGATTCACCACCCCATTATGGCATGCTCTTATCAAGACAATGTGTTGTAGCCATTGGAGAATATGTACAATTGGATTTGTCTTTTGCTACTATTTCTGTAAATGGGAAAGAAGTAAAACTATTTAGGGAGCCCAGATCTCCTGTTTATGTTGAGAAGGTTGAACTAAACATGCTAAATTGCTTTGTGGATGTAGATATACATAATTTCAAGGTGGAAAAAATTCAACCACAGTTGAAAAATAAATATCTTATAGTGGAAGAATTAGAATTGCAATAGCTTGGACTATGGCAGATGTATTTTGATGGAGCATGCTCTAGAGAAGGGTCAGGAGCTGGTATACTATTTGTCTCTCCATTAGGTATTACTTTCAAATACTCATTTTTGTTGTCATTTCAATGTACAAAAAATATAGCTGAGTATGAGGCATTGTTACTGGGATTAGAAATAGCAATCAAGCATGGCATTAAGTTATTGAGAGTTTTTAGTGATTCAGAGCTAGCTATTTCCCAAATTAGATCAATATATGCTGCCAAAAATGATAGGTTGAAAAAATAAGCATGCTGTATGGGATAGCATTGAATTGTTTGATGCATTTTCCATAAATTGGATAGAGAGATCTAAGAATATCATGGCAGATTTTTTGGCTAATGTGACTTTGAAAAATGATGATCTAACACTAGCAGGAGCATCTATTGTGGAAACTAGAACTAGGCCTGCTATTCTTGATAATGTGTATAATTGGCAAGTTTTTGAAAGTGATGAGAATATTCTCAATTTTATTCAATGTGTGGATAATTATGAAGGGAAAATCATTGACTATAATAATTTGATAGAGATTATTGATGGGAAAGAGACCATATTTGGCAATGAAATTCTGCAGTTACAGACAAATGAAATCCCCAAAGGACTAACTCAATTGAAGGGATTGTTTACCGACAATGATAGTCATATGTGCCAAAAATATACTGTCAAGATGGATGAATTTGAGGAGGTAAATTTGGGAACAGAGTGTGATCCTAAGATTGTATATATTGGAAAGAAATTGGCTCCTCATGTGAGGACAAATTTGATTAACTTGCTAAAATAATTCAAACATATTTTTTCTTGGTCTTATGAAGACCTTAAGGCTTATAGGGAAGATCTCTTTCAACATGAAATCCCATTAAAAGATGATATTAAGCCTTTTAGACAAAAATAGAGGCCAATCAATCCTTTGTTGGCCCCCAAAATGCAGCAAGAGTTGGCAAAGCTCAGAGATGCTGGGATCATAAAACCAATCAGGCATTCTTCTTGGGTGTCTAATTTGGTCCCTGTTAGAAAGAAAAATGGAGATATCAGGTAATTTGTTGATTTTAGGAACCTTAATGTGGCTTCATTAAAAGATAATTATTCTTTACCAAACATGGAGGGAATGCTACAAAGGGTTACTAGCTGTGATTTTCTATCTATGATGGATGGTTTTTATGGTTATAACCAAATGCTGGTTCAAGAAAGTGAGAAATTCAAGACAGCCTTCACAACCCCATGGGGTACATATGTTTATGTAAGAATGTCATTTGGCCTGAGAAATACAGGAGCTACTTTCCAAAGAGCCATGGATGTGGCTTTTAAGGAGTTTATAAATATAATTATGGTGGTGTATTAGGATGATCTTACTGCATATTCCCAAAAGGCTGAGGATCATTGTAAGCATTTGGAAAAGATTTTTACTAAAGCCTTGGGGTATCGGATTTCTTTAAACCCAAAGAAATGTCATTTTTCTATGACAAAGGGTGAATTATTGGTACATATAGTATCTAAAGAAGGTGACAAGATTGATCCTGAGAGAGTGGAAGCCATTAACAAACTTTTACCCCTGAAGAATATCAAAGGTGTTCAGTCTTTTCTAGGAAAAGCAAATTTTTTGAGATTCATTGCTAACTTTGTTGAGATAGTCAAGCCCATTGTTAAATTGTTAAAGAAAAATGCTAAGTTTGAAAGGGGTAAGTGATGAGGCCAATATAAGGCCTATATAGTTTCAAGTTTCATATGTTTTATGGCTAAAATTTGAAGACTTCATATGCTTTCATGATACTTTTTCAGACTATTTTCTTAAAACTGCTATAATTATGTCCATGCAAATATGTGTGAAATGTTTTGAGTTTATAAATATACTTTCTATATGTTATATGGGTATATGGAACTAAATCGATGTCTTTTTGCCCTACCTTATGTCGGGTACTTTTCCTGTAGCCATATGATGAGAGCACATTAGTAAGAAACTTATTATGGATTCTTGTCTTGGATATGTGCACGTGCTAACCTTTTGCAAGAATAATGGATCTGCAACAAAGGAAGGAGTCAACATTAAAAGAATGGAGTGATGCCATGAAAAGGCCAACTATTGCAGGGCTCATGATGATTCCACTGTGCACGGATAAGAATGGTTCCTATTGCAGATAAGTCTTAGCTAAAAAGTAGCCATGATGGAGTAAATATAGCAGTAATGCATTCCTAGATTTCATATATGATTAAATGCAATTTGTTTCTATAGTTAAAGTTGTTGATCATGCTTCTTAATGGTTTCCATATCCCAGATGTTGGGGAATCCTAGTTGATAGGAGTTTGTTTTAAAAGTGTTAATAAATAATTTGGAAGTTCTGATTCTAGGGATAGAGTTAGTATTATAGGAATCTTTTGTAATCCATTGAAAGATATACACTCTTATTTTCTCCATCTTTTGTAATCCATGTTTTATGAATGATCAATGAGAGCTTCAATTCTTAGTTTTTGAGTTCTTGTTCATTCACTCTTCTGTGGGGTCCCACGTAGGAGGTGAAACTAATTCATAGTTCAGTAGAAGTAGTTGCAAGTCATTAGAAGTAATTAGGACTCTATTGCTCCTAGAGCCACTCGTAACAGCACCAGTGGTTGTTCCTGCAGCATAGGCAGTTAGCTAGTTTACTGATTCCTGCACCATAGACAAAGAATTAGCTTACTGCTTCAGTAAGTTCTTTTACCATTAAATTAAGTTGTTGATTCTATTTCCTAGTTTAGTTTCATTTCAGTCTTTTCCATTTCTTAAATAGTAATGAATTTTAGAGTAGATTAGAGAATATACCTTGCCGATACCATTTCAAAGCTTACATTCCCTGGTCAATAATTTAATGAGTTCGGCATATTATTTCTAGTAGGAAGGATGCATAATCCTTAGAATACAGAAGTATTATAAAGAATAGTCATTTTTGGCACTGTTGTCAAGGAATAGTGTCAATCTAGTCTACCCTAGTGTCATTATCTTAGATTTATTTTAGCCTTTTCTTTTATGCATAGGAAAAGAGATCATCTTGGGAATTTTCTCCCTCAGAATTATCAGGCAGGACCTCTTGACTTATTTACTGACATCTTTAACCTTGAATTCGAGGAACCCCAAGTTGTGATCAAAGAAGTCAAAGAAAAATTTGAGAATGTGTTTGCTGATACATTTAACCACTTCCCATCATCTTCATCCTCCTCTAAAGAGTCCTTACATCTCAATGATCTTTTTGCTGAACCAAAAGATTTACTGCAGCATTCAGGGCCTCCTTTAAGGATGGCTCAACCAACCTTCCCTTTCCTGATTCCTCGTCAATAGGAAAACCAAAATTTGAAGAACGTACCCTCTACAACAATTCCTAAATTCCATGGCCTCATAACCGAAGACCCTGAGACCGTTGTCTTTGAGTTTGATGTCCTTTGCAGAAGCTACGACTATGCAACTAATGCACACAAGCTCAAGTTGTTTCCATCGACTCTGAAAGAAGCTGCTTTGAGATGGTTTATGAGCCTTGGTGCCAACACTGTAGTAGATTGGGCTTCTATGAGCAACATTTTTATTTCCAAATACAAGGAGTACTATAGGGGGCATGACTTGAAAGGAGATGATATATTTAGGATGACCTAGAAAGAGGACAAGACCCTAGAGGATTATGTCTCCAGGTTCATGTTCAATTTGCAATGCAACACTCAGCATCAATTGAATGAAGAATCTTAGAAACACCTATTTCTCAAAGGTGTCAATGAAGGGAGCATTGCAACTCTGGACCTGATGGCTAGTGGTGACATTACACAGAAAAATTGGAATGATATCAAGAATATCTGCTTGAACTACTCCCGGGCCACTGTAAAAAAGGGTAGAGGAATAAGAGACCTCCCATAGAAATCTGTTGGTTCTAGAGTTTTAAAAGTGGAGCTATCTAATCTTCTCTCCAACTTCAAGAAAGACATCATAAATGATGTTTCCACTCAGATAGATACCATGCAAGCAAGGAGAAAGAAATATGATGCTGATGTGGTGCTAGCTGAGTATTGTCCACATTGCCGGGAAAAGAAGAGGAGTTGCAAGTGTAAGACCATTGTAAATTTGGAGACACAGTTGATGCCCACTGAATTCAAATCCTTTGATGAAAATGGAGAGGTTATCTACATTGCCCAATGTAGGCCTTGGGCTCCAAGATCAGGTATGCCACAGGATCCTCTTCCAAATTTCAATAATAATAGTCAATGGAAGAATTTTCCTAATATGGGTACCTAAGGGTGGCAACAACCCCAGCTAGGGTGGAAGCAATCTCAATAGGGTTGGCAACAACCCTAGCAAGGTTGGAAACAACCTCAGAAGGGTTGGCACCAACCCCACCAAGGGTGGCAACAACCACAGCAACATTGGCAGCAACCCCACCAAGGCTGGTAACAACCTTAGCAGGGGTGGAAGCAACCCAATCAATGGCCTACTCCATCCAATCAGCAACCCCTGATGCCTCCTCCTCAACAAAAATCCTTAATTCCTCCTCCTATAGCCACTAATAACACTCCTAAGAAAACTTCACTACCAGTATAGCCTAATCCCAATCCCAATAGCAAGCCGACCACACAGCAGCAGAGTTATGTCTTAAATGATATCCATCTAAGATCAGGGACCATGCTTACACCACCTCAACCACTAGTCATAATAGAGGTCAAAGAGACACCTATTGACCATGAAGGTGTGCCTACTCCTATAGCCAAAGTGCCCCCATTTCCCCAAAGGTTAGCCAATCAAGCTGAACTCGTAGTAAACCATGCAATATCAGACTTGCTTGACCAATTGAAATAGATAACAGTAAAAGTACCTTTGTTGGATGCTATTAAAGAAGTCCCTACCTACACTAAAGTCATATGGGAAGCCTGCATAAAACAATCTGGCAGGAAGAAAAAGGATCCAAAAACCATTCATGTTGTCGGCCAGCTCTCTGACCTTATGTCAGAAAGGTTGAATATTCCCAAGTATTCTGATCCTAGGACTTTGGTGGTTATAGTCACCAGCCAAGGTATCCAAGTCCCAAATACCCTAGTTGATTTGGGTGCGTCTATCAATGTCATTACCAAAGAAGTATTGTCCCATTTAAAAATTACTGGCCTTTGCAATACACCAACCATTTTGAACTAGCTGATAGCTCTACTATTAAACTAGATGGGGTTATAGAAGATGTCATAGTTACCTTACATTCTTGGGAGTATCCAGTGGACTTTTTTTTTCTATCCCCTAAAGCTGATATGGGAGGGTATCCTCTTATTTCAGGATGACCATGGTTAGCCACCGTTGATGCCTTCATAGCTTATTGGTCAAGAAAGATGACAATTTCCAATGGATTCCATACCAAAAACTTGACCTTCTACTCCCCCGCTCAACCTATGTTGCATTATGAAGATGCCATATGGCCAGAATTGGATGATCTTGATCTAGAAACCAACTTGATCCATCAGCTCATGGCCATTGATAGAGATCCCTTTTTAACTACTAAGGAGGATGATGAAGTACTCAAATCCATTGTTACAAATGAATATGGTCGCAGTCCTTAGTGGTGCTCGCAGTCTGACTGTATCTTGGAACCTATTTTTCCACCATCACATACATGTTCCTAATCTATATCTTCCTACTTCCTTCATTATTTATTGCCTCATGAAATGGTTTCTCTTCTAGTTGTCCCAATCACAATGGTAGACAAGGTAATTCAGGTTGAATTTAGTCTGGGTAAAGAGTTAAACATTAGCAGTAGTTTGACGCCTTCTCACCATAAGGATATCCTAGTATTGCTATATGAACATCAACAGGTGTTTGCCTAGGATTATAATGACATGAGTGGATTAGATCCCAAACTCTGTACTCATAAGATCTACATTGGCCCAGATTATAAACCTATACTCCAGTCGCAGCGGTGGGTTAGTCTTGTGTTACGTGACATAGTCAAAACTGAACTTCAGAAGTTGCTAAACGCTAGCTTCATATACCCCATTTCTAATAGCCAATGGGTTTCACCATTGGTTACCATTCCTAAGAAAGGGGGTAAATGGAGAGTTTGTGTTGACTATAGGGAATTGAATACAGCCACCAAGAAGGATCATTTTCCCTTACCCTTTATTGATCAGGTCCTGGATAATCTAGCTGGCAAGAAATATTTTTCCTTCTTAGACGGATTTAGTGGTTACAATCAGATTCAAATCACTCCTGAGGATCAGGAGAAAACCATACTTTCACTTGTCCCTGGGGGACCTTTGCATATTCTATCTTACCATTTGATTTGTGTAATGCCCCGACCACTTTCCAGCAGGCTGTGATTAGTATTTTCTCTAACATATTTGCTGATTTTATGGAGTTCTATATGGACGAATTCACCGCTTATGGGAACACATATGCAGAGGCTAAACTCAATCTAGAGAAAGTCCTCAAGTGCTTCCAGGAATACAATCTATCTCTCAATAGTGAGAAATTCTTTATGATGATGGAGGAAGGTGTTGTGTTGGGACATTTTATTTCCTCACATGACATCTAGGTAGACCCGGCCAAGATTTCAATCATCACTACTCTGACGACACCAAAAAAGTAGAAGGATGTCCAGAGTTTCCTCGGCCATGCTAGATACTCTAGAAGGTTTATAAAGGATTTTAGCCAAATTGCAACACCCCTCTATAATCTTTTGAAGAAGGACTCTGATTTTTCTTGGAATTTGGATTGTGAAAAATCCTTCTTACAGCTTAAGGAAGTCTTGACAACTGCACCAGTGTTGCATGGGCCGAATTGGGGATTGCCATTCCACATTCATACTAATGCCTCCAATTATGCTATAGGAGTAGTATTTGGCCAACAAGAAGATGCAATTGAACATGCCATTTATTATATCAGTAATAATCTACAGGGTACAAAATTTAATTATATGGTGACCAAAAAAGAGTTGCTTACAGTGATTTATGATTTGATTAAATTCAGGCATTACATCACTGGTTATCAGATTTTTGTCCATACAGACCATTATGTGATTCACTACCTGAGGAATAAACCAGCTATCTCAGGAAGATTGGCTCGTTGGTTGCTCCTCATGCAGGAATTTGACATCACAATCATTGACAAGCCAGGGAAAGCCAATATTGTCGCTGATTTTCTCTCGCTTGCATGTTCCTGATGATCCTGTAGCAATTGATGATAGCTTTCCAGATGACTATCTATTTTTATTGATAGCCTAGAATCCATGGTATGCTGACATCACCAATTACCTCACCATGGGTAGGATGCTGACTCAATTTTCTTCAAAGGAGCGCAGATTGCTAACAGAGAAAAGTTTCAATTTTTCTTGGATTGCTGGTTTCATGTTTTATACTGGTCCAAACCAGGTTATGCGCAGATGCATCTGGGAAGATGAAACCTATGATATCCTTTAGGTATGTCATGATGAGCCATGTGGTGGCCACTTTGCAACAAAATGTATGGATTTTAAGGTCTTGACTACAAGCTATTATTGGCCGAACCTCCACAAATATGCAGCTCAGTACACTAAGAAATATGATCGACGCCAACACATGGGCCAGACTACCAAGATAGATGAAATTCCCCTACAGCCTTAGGTGGTGGTCACACCCTTCAATAAGTGGGGCATTGACTTTGTATGTCCCATTGACCCATCTTCTCACTGTAAGTCCTATATCCTCATCTGCACTGACTATGTTACCAAGTGGGCCGAGGCTAAACCAATGAAGCATCCACGAGATACCAATGTTGCCAAGTTTTTATATGAATGTATCTTTACAAGATTTGGTGTTCCCAGAGAAATAGTGTTTGATTAGGGTGCGCAATTCACTTCCAACCTTATAGCTACTTTGTTGGAGGACTATAAAATTCACCATGGCAAGTCCTCTCCTTATCATTCGTAGGCCAATGGTCAGGTTGAAGTCACTAACAAGGAACTAGAGGCCATTCTTACTAACACAGTAGCTATTCACAAGAAGGATTGGGTGGCCAAAATTCCAGAAGCACTGTGGGCCTACCAAACTACTTGGAAATCTACTACAAGATTCACTCCATTCCAATTAGTTTATGGAAAGATAGCTATGATGCCTATCAAGTTTGAGCATAAGACATTGCGTACAGCATTGGAGCTCAACCTTGACCTTGCTGCGGCACAGCAGGAGAGAGTTCTCACATTGAACAATCTGGATGAATGCCAAAAATCTACTTTGTATAATACTAAGTTGGTTTAGCAGCAATAGAAACTTTGGCATGACCGGTTCATCAAAGACAAGCATTTTGCGGTGGGTGATTGGGCTCTTCTCTATGACTCCCATTATCAGCATGCTCCTGATAAGTTTCAAACCCACTGGTTAGGACCTTATGAAATTGTTGTTGTCTTTTCCAATGGTGTTGTACAATTGTCTACTATTGACCCTGTCCATTTCAAGTTGCTGGTTAATGGCCACCATCTAAAATTATACCATAAGCCACAAGGCAAGGCGAAGTTTCTACAACAATTTAATTCTGTTGAAATTCACAACCCTCCTGTAGTTGATGGATATGAGCCTCCTGCTCATATTCATTCTTCCCTTTGATCCCTGATTGCCACCTACCATAATAAATTACTTTCCTCTAGAAAGTACCTTTCTCCGCAATAAATATTCATTTCACTTCATTATTACATATCTGCCACCCGTCTGCATCATTTTAATTCCCCTCATTGGATGGCAATTTCACGGAGCCACCAGTACGTCATCAGGTGTGTGTACTATCCTTGGCATTTAATTCATTTATAATTTTTTTATTTCTCATCGCTCTCATCATATGCGCACATGTGGGCCCATTTGCATACTTAAGTTGGGGGGGATCTACAATTTGTTTTATATAAACATGTATGTATTGAATGCTATATTTTTAAATTTTTAAAAAAGTATTGTACCTTTTTGCACAATTATTACCAATTCAACCTATGAGATGGGACAACCTCAAAATGAGTGATTTTGTTTCACACACATAAGCCAAGGTGTCCATACAGACAATTGCTGAGTAATGATGAATAGTTCAATTCTTGATATGAGATAGATCCGTATTCATTTCCCCATATAGCACTTGAAATATTGAAGTCCAGAACTTTCCATTGTTGCAAATACCTGCCTGAATTTGCCTTTTTCCAATTTTCTCTACAACTCTTTGTGTTGCTTGTGTAATCTTCTTTGTGTGTTTTCATACCCTTCAAAAATGGGTGGAGATTTAGTTTGTTGTGAACCTACGGTTCATGACATTCTGCTAAATATTCAAACTTCCATACTGTTGTTTCAAGCCAGGGGATGGATTGATTAAATTATTAAGCTGACCAGCCAAGATGAAGAAGTGGCATTACAGTTCTTAAGCACACTCCATGACGGGGTGGCTACTGTCAAGGGATTAAAGGTACCATTTTCACACTCAATTGTGGCTGAGGTAATGGGATTACCGTAGGAAGGTGAGGAAATTTTGGAAAACTTTGACCTAACAGGTTGTCTCTGCCTGAAACCTATAAGCAATTTGCATTCTTTATTATCAAATATTTCACTTGTGAGGGACGACAAGCTTACTTGCATGCAGTCTCCTTCAAATTTATAAGTTTCCTAAGGCACGATAATAGACCCATCAATGCGCCCAATTTTATTTTTAACATTCTAAAGAAACGGGCTTCAATAGTACAAGAAGGTAAGCCCAATATCGTGTCTCATTACTGTCTCATTAAGCTTATTGTGGAAAAAGCACTGAGAGACCAGTCCAGTGTGACATGGGAAAATTTCCTGTCAAGGGAGTTAGAAAAGGAAACCCTAAGGCCTTTAGGGAGTAGGGTTAGCAACAAAATTCAAATAGATCAGGGAGTTTTTAAGGTTATTAAAGAATTGGGATCAAGCTCTTTAGCAAGAAGGCCTAGGACTAAAAACCGTAGGTGTCCTCCTAAAGCTTCTATATCTGGGTCATTCCAGAATAAGGGCAAAAAGAAAATTTCAGAGGAAGAAGTTCCTGTAGAAAAGTTCTCACCTCGAGTTGATGCGACTACTACCCCTATAGGGAAGGGGAAGGAAAAAGGAGAGCTAGCTGCCTCTGATTCTAGAAAACGTCTAAAGAAGCAGGATCCTATAGCTATAACCAATTCAAGAAAGTGAAAGACTACCGAAAAGAAGGAGGAAACCCCTTTATGAAGAAGCAGTAGACAGAGGAAGGGTTTGGCTATGGAAATATCACCAGGAGAAACAACAATCAACCTTGAAGCTCCTGAGTTAGAAGAATCACCAGAAGGAAAACAATCCTCCAAGGTCAGAGTGAGCACAGAATGTGTGGTAATTGAAGATGGTTCTACCTCCGACGAACAAACCTATAGGTTTCAAAGGAGGAATTCATCTTCCCATGGAATCCAAATTAATGATGATCTTATTGAATCAGAGGATGACATTTTAGAAGGGTATCTAGCTAATGAAGGAGGAATGCCGGATTCGCCTCCTGTGGCAGCAGAGTAGGGTCTATTTGAGGAAAATTTTAGTATTGCAATGAGTATGGACACACCTCCTATAGTGGAAGAAAAGGATATTTTTGAAGAAAACCGTGATATTGACATGATGGCTGAACAATTTTTAAATCAGGGATTGGACACACTAGTTGCTGCGACTCAGCAATGTGATAATCCTGAGAGGGCCATCATAATTCCTCCAAAGTTCTCACAGGATGCAGCTATAGGAAATAATAGTTTAGCTTACACACAAGTTGCAGGGGAAGACCTAGATGAAGATGATCTACCAGAAGTACTTTTCCCTGTAACACCATTTTCTGTTATCTTTCAGCTAGTCAACCAGTTGGTAATGGAAAGGGAACAATGGCAAAGACAGAAAAAGGCTTTACACCAGGTTATAGATTAGACTTTCCAGGAAATGGTAGAAAAAGAGGAAGAAGTAGAGCAGCTTCAACAAAAATTGACTAAGGTAACATTAGTTATCCCAGAACTAATGAGCTGTAGGTTTCCTTCCCCTTCTTATGCCATTTTTCTTAAAGAACAAATGTTGAATTATCAGTTAACTAATATAGTGAAGGGAAAGTCTCCCTTGATAAATGAGCCTCTTGATTTTTTCCAAGCCTTCCACAATTCTCCTACAGCCATACAAAACCTCTTATGTGAGCTCTTCTTGCATAACTTAGTTGTACCTAACAATAGGGATTGGAATCCTTTGCCCTATGTTGGGGACATTCAGCTAAGGGCACTCATGTCATGGTTACAAAATGAGATCAGTAGGGAGTCTCAGGCCAAAATTTATAGAGAATTAGAGGATGAAATTCCTCTATACCTACGGCCATAAGCTAAAGATCCCAAAACCTACTATTATGATTGGATGAAGTTGGCATAGTCAGAGTTTGAAAGTAAGATCATCAATCATCTCAGGAATGCAGCCTTTGATGAATACACCCGAATGGCCGAACCTGAATCGACTGAGGCCAAAAAATCAATCTAGTGGCACTAGATTAACATGAAAAAGGACATGAGAAACAAGGAGCCACATTCACCTCTAAATTTTGCAATGGAAAACAAGCGTGCTCCTTAGTACGTCATGTTAGGAAAGGAAAGGTAGAGCTATTGGCTTCCATTAACATTCCAACCACCTCTTCTTCTTTCTCCTCTTCTGCCCAACTCAACAAATTTAGAAGATTATGACATGGAAAGGGAGATAAGGAGGTGGAAGATGCATAGGGACACTAAGGGTTTTTACTAGATTTTTTCTAATGGGGGTATTGGATAGAAAGCAGTCACAGATCTCAAAATGCAAGCCAGAGTGAAGAATTATCTGTTTGCTCAAGGACCAGCAAAAGGTTAAGTTGGGGGGAATGATGAGGCCAATATAAGGCCTATATAGTTTCAAGTTTCATATGTTTTATGGCTAAACTTTGAAGACTTCATATGCTTTCATGATACTTTTTCAGACTGTTTTCTTAGAACTGCTATAATTATGTGCATGCAAATATGTGTAAAATGTTTTGAGTTTATAAATATACTTTCTATATGTTACATGGGTATATAGAACTAAATTGATGTATTTTTTCCCTACCTTAAGTTGGGTGGTTTTCTTGTAGCCATATGATGAGAGCACATTAGTAAGAAACTTATTATGGATTCTTGTCTTGGATATGTGCATGTGCTAACCGTTTGTAGGAATGATGGATCCGTGGCAAAGGAAGGAGTCAACATTAAAATAATGGAGTGATTCCATGAAAAGGCCAACTGTTGTGGGGCTCGTGATGATTCCACTGTGCACGGATAAGAATGGTTCCTATTGCAGATAAGTCTTAGCTGAAAAGCGGCCATGATGGAGTAAATATAGCAGCAGTGCATTCCTAGATTTCCTATATGATTAAATGCAGTTTGTTTCTATAGTTAAAGTTGTTGATCATGCTTCTTAATGGTTTCCATATCTCGGATGTTGGGGAATCCTAGTTGATAGGATTTTGTTTTAAAAGTGTTAATAAATAATCTGGAAGTTCTAATTCTAGGGATAGAGTTAGCATTACAGGAATATTTTGTAATCCATTGAAAGATATAAAATCTTATTTTTTGCATCTTTTGTAATCCATGTTTTATGAATGATCAATGAGAGCTTCAATTCTTAGTTTTTGAGTTCTTGTTCATTCACTCTTCCATGGGGGCCCACGTGGGAGGTGAAACTAATCCATAGTTCAGTAGAAGTAGTTGCAAGTCATTAGAAGTAATTAGGACTATGTTGCTCCTATAGCCACTCGTAACAGCACCAGTGGTTGTTCCTGCAGCATAGGCAGTTAGCTATTTTACCGATTCCTGTAGCATAGACAAAGAATTAGCTTACTATTTTAGCAAGTTATTTTATCTTTAAATTAAGCTGTTGATTACATTTCCCAGTTTAGTTTCATTTCAGTATTTTCCATTTCTTAAACAGTAATGACTTCTAGAGTAGATTAGAGCATATACCTTGCTGATACCATTTCAAAGCTTACGTTCCCTAGTTGATAATTTAATGAGTTCAGCATATTATTTCTAGTAGGAAGGATGCATAATCCTTAGAATACATAAGTATTATAAAGAGAAGTTAGTAAGGATGCTCAGTTAGCATTTGATGAGATAAAAGTAGCTATTCAGCAAGCACCTATACTAAGATCTCCAGATTATGAAAAACCTTTTTCTATATTTTCTTTTGCTTCATTCCACAAAATTGTAGCAGTACTCTTGCAAAAGGATGATGAAGGTTTTGACCATCCCATAGCATTTTTTAGTAAGTCTCTGCAAGCAGCAAAACTTAATTATGAGATAATGGAGAAACGGGCATATGCATTGGTCAAGGCAGTCAAAGTTTTCAGACCTTATTTGGTTTGTGCAAATATAATTTCTTATGTACCACATGCTATAGTCAAATATATATTGTCTCAGTCTGAAGTTACTGGAAAGAGGTGTAAATGGATCAACAGGATTCAAGAATTTAATCTGGAAATTCAAGTTACCAAATTGGTAAGGGGTTTGGGTTTGGCCAAACTAATGACTGACACTAACATGGAACTAGCTCAAGTCAATAATGTGCAAACAATAAGTATGAACTTAACTAGTATAGAATTGCAGCCATGGTATACTGATATAGTGTCTTTTCTGAAAAATGGTAAATGTCCAGAGCATATGTCAAATAATCAAAAAAGGACTCTGAAATTGCAGGTTCAAAGGTATGTTCGGATACGAGGTGATTTATTTTGGAAAAATAAGGATGGAACTTTGTTTCTTTGTCAGGATAAATCACAATCTAAAAGAGTTTTGAATGAAATGCATAGTGGTGTATGTGGTGGACATTATCTTGCCAAGACCACAGCTCATAAGATAATCAGAGCTAGATATTATTGGCCATGTCTTTTTAAGGATACTCAGATACTTGTACAAAGATGTGAACCTTGTCAGAGGTTTTCCTCTAAGATGAAATTCTCAGGAGCTTTACCTTTAAATCCTATGACTATTGAAGCACCTTTTACCCAATGGGGTCTTGATTTTGTTGGGGAATTTATAGAAAAATCCAGCGGAGGCCATAGTTGGATTCTAGTGGCCACAGACTATTTTACAAAATGGATAGAGGCAATTCCATCAAAAAAGGGCTACTAGAAAGGTAGTGATGGATTTCTTAATGGACAATATTTTGACCAAATTTGGTGTTCCCACTAAGTTGATCATGGACAATGCCATGTGTTTTAGGGTTGAGGAATTTAAGGATTTCTGTGAAGATTATGGCATTACTATATCTTATTCCTCGCCATATCATCCTCAAGAAAATGGACAAGCCAAGTCTAGCAATAAAAGCGTCATGAAAATAATTAAAAGAGCTTTGGAGAAAAATAAAAAGTCTTGGCATTCAAAACTAAAATTATCCCTTTGGGGTGATAGGGTAACATTGAAGAGAGAAATAGCGGTATCCCCTTTTGAAATGGTCTATGGAACTCAGGCAAGGTTGCCTTTAAATAATATGTTACCAGTGTATAAATTTCTCCAAGAAGAGGAATTTTATGAACAAGAACCCATGATGGAGAGGATGGACCACTGGTGGAACTAGAAGAGATAAGAGCAGAGGCACATAAAAGAAACATGAAACTTCAACAGCAATCCAAGTACTTATTTGACAAAAGAACAAGTGAAAGAAAGTTTCAGATAAATGATATGGTGCTACAGTGGAATGCTAGAAAAGAACAAAAGGGAAAACATGGTAAATTCAAGTCATTATGGATGGGTTCCTTTACAATCCAAGAGTTTCATAGTCAAGATTCTTATTTTCTAGAAAACCCAAGTGGTGAGATACAGGAATTGCCAGTGCATGGACGGTTCCTAAAACATTTCTTCTCATGAAGTTTCTTTTTCCATGCATAGTAGTTTAGATTTTTCCTACTTTAGTGTGGTTTTTGTGTGTGTATGTATAGTTTTGTTTTGGTTTGTGGTTTGTCTCCTAGAGTTTTGGTTTATAATGTCAATTTTGCAATTAACTTTCCCCAGTCAAAGCCATTGTTAGCACTACGCATCAAATTTTTCAAATTCCCATGCTTTGGATAATTATCCCACATTTTTTGATTCAAAATCCATGTGATTTCATGTGAAAATGTCTTTTCTGGCCAAGTTTTTAAATTTTCTCTATTTTTGGCCTTAGTCACCCACCCGCGCTGATATTTTAAAGTGACCTTTTAAGTGAGAGAGTGAGTGATGAGTCATGTTTGGAATGAATTGCACAGTCGTAGTTATGTCCTGTCAGGTCAAGATAAGTGCGTGAGTGAGCGACTTGGTCATTAATCTGTCTTAATCGTGTAGTCACGATCCATTTTTGAAGTCAAGTTATCAATCTGTGACTGAGTGAGTTGGTTTTTTCTTGTTGGTCACTCACTCATGAGGGATTAAGTTCTTTTTTACAAGTCTCAGCAAGTTAGCGATGAGTTGAATTTTTAAGTATCGCACAATCGCGATGGTTCTAAATCTTTCACTTTTTGGTCCGCGATTGAGTGAGTCCTGTAAGTTAAGGTTGATCGCGCACTCAGGCTTAGTTATTATATGTATCTTTTGAGATTGTGATTGCACAATGAAGTCATATTTTAGAAAGTGCTCACTCACGCAGGTTCTAACTATTGTATTTTATGCAGTGCGAGTGCAAAATTGAATGTTCAAAGTTTTGTTCCCACTCACTCGCCAATGATTTATTGTCTCCAATTTTAAGCTCGTGACTGCACAATGAAAGAAAAGTTGGATTGTCACTCACTCGCTTAGGTATAAAGTCAAGTGAAAAGATTCTCGCAGGTGCGCGACTGATAGAAAAATGGAAATTTGTCACTTGGTCACTCATAAAGAAAAATCAAGCAAGAAAGATCAGCAAGCGAGTGATTAATACATGATGAAGGTACTCGCTTAGTCGTGAAGGATTCATTTATAAGGAAATCTCAGTAGTGAGTAGGCAATAAAAGGAAGAAAAAGGTCATCGCTCACTTGCTAATGCTTATGAGCTGGAAATTCTTGCAGTGCGAGTGAGTGATTAAGTTAAAATGCATAAAGAAAGTAGTCATCGCTCACCCGCTAAGGTATAAAGACAAATCAGAAAGCCATGGAGACTGTGCAACCAGAAAGTAATACATGATTATTTTGAAAACCTGCTCACTCACCCAAGAAAAATGCATGATAAGTAAGGAGCAGTGAGTGTGCGACTAAGAAGTGACTGAGTAATGGAGATCATATCGCTCACTCACAGAATTTCAATGAAAGTAAAGTCCTGAGTGGTGTGTCCACAATTGATGAAAATAAAAGTAATGTCTCTTACTCACTCAAATACAAACGTAAAGCATTAAGAGATAGCGAGTGCATGATTGTGAAATAATGAAGATGCCAGTTAGGTCATTACCCAATCGCAAAGCATATGAACCAAAGCAAAGATAGATAGTGAGTGCGCGATTGATAGAATGAAAGGGTCTTGTTGCTCACTCGCAAGGACAAATTTAAATGTAAGAAAGGTACAATGAATTGGTGAAAAATTGACATGTGGTTCATTTCAAGCCTATGAGGGCAAAAAAGAAAAAAAGGTGTGTACTTTTTCCAGTAGGGATAATACATTTTGAATTAATGGCAGCATTAGTTACAGAGAGATGATTGCATATTTCTGCAAGTGCGAGAATTTGACATTCAATTGGACAAGACTTTGATTTGATGACTATAAGTTTGAATGCTTGATCTTGATTTTGTACAGCTCTCATTTCTACATCCTTAGATTTTCTGTAAAGAGCGATAGAGCTTGTTTGTCTGAAATAGTTTGTCTAAGATAGTAATTTGAAGAGGAAGGATGAGTCAAGCTATTGTTCCCGCTGCTTTGCATGGGTCTAAAAAGAAGGAGGTTACACCAAAAAGATACGTGGAAGAATTTTCTGAGTTGCTGCCTGGGACTCTGAATACAAATAGTGAAAATTAGGATGAATGGAAAGATAGATGGTGCCAATCCAAAAACCCAGTCACCCCAAATTACTCTGGTAATACCTTGTTCCATTATTTCAGAAATAATAGGATTAAAGCACTCCCCATTTGCAGTCGATGGGATTTGAATATGGCCAAATTAATTGTGCTTGATGTTTATGTTGACATAGGCCTTATTAGGGGACTTGCTAAGAACTACTCTCCAGTAGCTAGGGTAATCAAGAAGAAAAATAAAGAGACCTTAGTTTCCATAGATAGGAGGTCAGTGGCAGAAGTTTTTGGGATCACTGGTGCATTATGTACTGATATTGATTTAAAGAAGATTAAGGAAGATTATATCAAGAGAGAAGATTTGATTAAGAAATATGAAATGCCCAAATTCATGCCTAGGGTAGATAGGCACCTAGTGAAAATCCTTGACAATCTCAAACCACCTTTTGACCTATCCCTATTTCACCATTACATAAAGTGAACGGTATATGGTTTGAGTAGAGTATTAGGTTTTGATGGAGATTCTACAGTGTCTCAAGATATACTCATGATGGCCATGAACATTCAGCACCCAGAGGTTAATATTGATTATGACTATGTGGGATACATAGTTGATGCTATTCATGCTGCATTAGTGGAGATACAATCAAATGCCCCAGTACCTACCTTCAAGCATTATTCTCATCTAATGTATATGATTCTATATTATAATAGGGCATCTTTGGATAAAGAGCTTGAATTTTGTGTTTTAGAGTATGGTGTTGATGCACCAATCCAAAGATGAACTCAGGTATGGGATAGTTCATCCGTCAACTCATCATTTGTATGCTTTTTCAATTGGATTGTGGATCCAATTTTTGATTAATTGGGAATAGATAGGCATAGACTTCCTTTTGAAATCAGAAAAGTTTTGAGACCTTGGGATTATCTTCTAAACTGGCCTATCTCTCACAATTGGGGTGACTTTTTCTTCTTTGATTACATTACTATCATCAGAGTATATGGTTGTACACAACCACCTCACATCCTCCCCAAGTTTGTTCCTCTTAGGATTGCATTCTTAGAATTTATTTGGAAAATCACTTGGGTTGATAAAGAGTTTTTAGAGGGACATAGAAAGGGTACTTTTATCCCTAGATTATGGGTAGGTTTTGACTTCTCCATTGTGAAAAGAGTTTTTGATCTCATTAATGACTTCTTGAAACAATATAGAATGTCTACAGAAGTTTCCAGGTTCTGTGATCCAGAACAATTTATGCAAACAACCCTGAGAAGAATGACTCCTTGGCAAAATATTAGAGATCATGAGCCACTGGATGATGAAGATGTTTTAAGGAATAAGTTAAATAAGAATGAAGTCCAGGTGAGGAGAAGGAAATGGAATAACCTCCTTAGGGAAGAAGCTAAAAGGAAAGAATCAGAAAATTCTTTCTCTGGTTTTTTCCCTAATCTCCAATACTTTCAATGAATAGAGGAAATGCTTAAATCATATGACACTCTAATGGCATAGGTACCACAATTTAGTGCTAAGGATGCACATTCTCAAGGGTCCCCAATTTCTATTGCATTACATGACCTAGAACATTAGGAACAACAAGAGGAAGAGCATTAAGAAGAAGAAGAGGCTGGTGAGGAAGCTACCTCTGCTAAAGAACCACCCAGGAAGAAATAGAAGAAAGAACACAAAATGATGTAGGACAGGAAAACTATGGCCAAGGCTGTAATTACTGAACATAGAAATTTTTTTAGAAAGTTAAAAAGACAATTGCAAAAAGAGCCTCCAACTGAAGGCCAAGGGGACAACCAAATGGTTCTGTTTGAAAAGGATGACAAGAGAGTCATGATAGCTAATGAATTCATGAAAGATGATGAATTCATAACGTCTAAAGAGTTCAAGACTTTTATAATCAAATTGAAACAAAAGGACTTGAGGCAAGGATTGACTACAGGTGAAGAAAATGTAGATGAAAATGAAGAGATTGTAAAAACACTCTAGGATTATGATCCTGAGAGTGAACTAATCACTGTGGAGCAAGCCAGGTTATTGGTACAAAATAGTGGAGTAATTTTGATGCCTAGTTGGGACTTATAGTCCACATTTATCATTGATCAGATCAAGAGGCAAGAAGATCCCCTATTGAAAATAGAATTTGAGATGCATGAAGCTTTGAAAGGATCAGGATTTGATCCTAACTCCAAGACTCTTGCTACATGGTCATTGGCCCCTGCTACACAAAAGCCTCTGGTCATGACTATCAGAGAGGAAAAGAGGGCAGACAAAATGATATGGAATTTGTAGAACACTACAAACATTGAGATAGCTCAGTTAATGACACAAGTCTCATTCATGAACTTGGAAAAGGTTGATGACCTATCTAAGAGGTATGAAATAACTTTTGGCCAAATGATGGCCTTGGCAAAAAAGCATGAAGAGGTGGTGGTTCAGAACCACACATTGGAAGAAGAAATTGCTAAGTTGAAAGAGGAGTTAGTGGAGAGTAAAAGAGAAAAGACTCCAATTCCTCAAGAAGTGTCAAAGACTGAAATAGATGCTGCCACGGAGGCAAAAGAAGATTCAATAATGGAAAAATGCCAGTCCAAAGAAATATCACAAGGATAGAGCATAAATGTCATGTCCATCATATTGCCAATACTTCAACATCAAATTGATATTTTAAAGTAGAAGACTTACATAGTATATATTCTATATGGCTCATTGCAAGAAGCATCACAGGTAGATGCTGAGGCTATGACATTCTTGGATCCTACATTTAAAACTTGGTCAGGAAGAGACAGGTTGATGGACAAATTAAAGAAAGCTATGTTATACAGTGATGATTTTCCTAACAAGATCACAAATACAATAGAAATGATCAATGAGGTGAATAACACATGGTTTCTTCAATGGTAAGGTGATCTAATAAGTAATAAGTTGCAACTATTTGGTGACCAGTGCCCTCCCCTGATCCCAAAAATATATGATGAAGCTGGCATTCTGAAGCCACAATATGATTGGACAAATGGATTTGATTGGATATTCACAGGTGAGGAGATGAAGCAGCACATAGAAAAGGATGTAAATTCTCAATACTGCAATGAATTGATTCACAACTTCTTCAAGGTTGAGAGAGATATGACAAAATTTGTTTTATAGGCCAGATCAACCGTTGATATCTGGTGGACAGAGGCTATTGCCAAATTGGAGTAGGTGAAGACTTTTGATTGGCCCACCGCCAGAGAGGTAAACAGGTGGGAGGCAAAGCTAAAAGGATGAAGAGGACACTGTCAAACTACATCAACAAAGCTTCTTCAGACTCTGCCAAATTTTGCCACCTGTGATCGCTTGCAGTTTTTGTCAACTACAATTTGTTATTAAAAAAAGATTTTGTAAATCTTTCCCAGTAAGTCTGTAGCTTGTTGCATCCTTAGTTATAAAAGGATTTCAAGACTACTAGGAAAGGCATAGCCATTTTTCATTGGGATGTTAATATAAAAACTTTGGTTTAAGACTTATAGGTATCTTTTGGGTTTTGAAATACTGTTGATTGTAATAGCAATTTTGATCATGAATACAAATGAAATCCATCAATAGTTTTCTGAAACATATGATGAGCATTTTGTCTTCATTATGTTTTTTCTGAATTTTATGTAGATTGAATGTTTAAGGAATGTTCAATTTATGCATCTGTTAGATAGATTTTGAAATAGTTTTAGGGTTCTTTCAAGGAAAGATTAAAATTGCCTTAGGAGTATTTTCACTGGGATTTAGGTTTTATAATGAATTTGATGAATTGATTTGTTATATGTGTGAGGGTAGATATATAAGGTATGTCTATGCTTATGTCAGATCCTATGACTGTCTTGAATTTATGTTTATGATTAAGAGGGTTAAAACTATGTAGCAGTGACTCCATACCCTAGGATTAAGCACTGGTATGTCCTCCATTGAATTAAGTGACTATCACTATTAAAATTGATCTTTACGCATGGTTTGGTCTGTTTACATAAAATTTACAGTGATCAACTCCTGTAATTCCATTCATACTTTACTGGAAATAATTTAGTGATTTGATTATTCTGAGTTAGAAGGGTAATCCCACTCGAGTTTATGGAGCTCAAAGTGTAGGAGGTTTAAAAACCTTGTTTCTGTCATTCTGTATCTTGTTTGGTCAGTGTCTAGGAAAGATAGAGTAAGCTCTCTGAGAGTAGTTTTATATTAGCTAGAAAAGGAACTAATAGAAAATGGCAACTCTACTGGGGAATTTCATCAAGGAAAGCGTGAAAGGTTAGTCTGAAGATAATACTCCATAATATAGATTCCTTGAAATCTAGTTTTTGAAATCACAATTTGTGTATTGCACTTTAATTAAATTATATCCTCAAATATCATTGTCAAGGTGAATTTTCATTATTTTATTCCCAAATTTTTTGGGTGGAAACTTTGAGTTATTAGTTTTAGTGCTTCTAAGGGAAACACTAGTAGATCAAGTGTGTGAAATTTTATTTTGGAAAAAATGAGGAATACGAAAGAAAACACAAAGAATCATTGTCAGGAAACATCAGAGAGTGATGTTTCAAAAAATTCTAGAAGAAACCATTCTAGGAAAGGAGAATCTTATAACAATACTTCTTGGAAGCCTAGATCTGTAGGCTCTGGTCAGTCCTTTGGTACTATTCCTGAGAAATAAATAAATCAACCCCTGAATCTTGAGTCTGACAATACTAGTTACTTTGAGGATGTATTTAACCCTAGACCAAAGAATGTATATCAAGAAAAGGGTGAGACATCATCATATTTCAAGGGTATTCCTTATGAATAGGTTGAGGAAAAAAATGGAGATAACTTAATGAATATTTATGACTCTTCCAATTCTGATATTGAGGGAATCCTTAGAGATAATGACCTTTTGAAGAGGGAATTAGATGAATTCTTTCTTATCAAGAAGAAAAATGATGAGGCTAGAGAGGAGAAAATCATAAATGCAATCACTAAGAGAGAAAATTTGAAAAAATGGGTTGCCCAATTAAAATTAGCGGCTCAGGGTGCTAACGAGGGATTTCATGGCTTGAATAAAGATCTTTTTGGAGATGTAGACACTGAGAAAATAATGTCAAGAAAGAGAACACTTGCTTAAGAAAAGTGATCCCAAAGATATAGGCCCTGTGGTGAGGCAAGTCATCAATTATGAAATTCAAAAACCCCCTAAGTCTCAAATACCCACACCAAATGTATCAACAGTTAATGTCACACAAACAATTATAGAAAAGGGAAAACAAAAGCTCACAGGTATTAAATTATCTGAACCTAAGACTGAACAATGTATATCTCAAGATATGTTTACACTGGATATGGAATTAGAAAGGGCTAGAAAGGCCAAAGATGATATTGCAAAATAGTTGGAAAGGGCAAAGTTAGAAGCTACTTCTGCAGAGATGAAAAGAAGGATTGCCTCTTTGAGTCCCATGACTAATTCCAATGTAACAAATAATACTACTGCAACTAATTAAACTATGCCTGTATTTAATTCTAATATTTAGACCAATAATGCTAACACAAGTACCCAGACATATGGTGCGGCTCAAGGAGTTGCATCACAGTCAGGAGTAAGTGGACTCAATAGAAATATTAGCCACCAAAATATAGGTATTGGCCAGAGCATTGGTAATATTGGCCAGAGTGCTGGCCAGAATATGGGCACTAATTTTCAAAGAAGACCTATTCATTTGGAGAGGTATAGGCAATTGTTTTTTGATGGTATCCCTGGCCAACCAAAACCTATTCCTAACGAGGTCAAAGATAAGATTCCCAAATTTAGTGGAAATAATGTTGTATATGGTGAAGAACATCTAAAATTATTTTCAGATATAATGAATGATTATGAGATTGAAGATGAGGATGTTGTAATGAAATTATTTTTGCAATCCCTAACTGAGGATGCAAGAGACTGGTACTAAGGTTTTCCTGATCATAGTATCTATTCTTGGGATGAATTGTTTAGAAGTTTCAAACAAAAATATGGTGACAAGATAAATTCTGGTTTTATGTTGAATGAATTCAAAAGTTTGAAAAAATTTACCAATGAAGGCATTGCTGAATTTAATGTAAGATTTCAAAAGGCTATGTATAACTTGTTCCGAGTATTGATATTGGATGAAAATGTGTGTATCACCACCTATTGTAATGCTTTGGATGGAAAGACTACTTACTTTCTTAGAGATAAAGATCATCAAACTATGAGAGATGCATATAAATTGGCCATAAACATAGAAAGCAACAGAAGAGCTTCTGGCAAGCTTGGTAAACAGGATGACAGTAGACTCTAGAAAGAGTCAAATATACAATCAAATAAAAATCCCAAGGAAGAGATAAGATGGAAACATTGGTGAGTGTAGTGAAATATCTTTCTGCTAAGGTAGATAAGAATGAGAAGGGTTTTCAAAATGATAGGCCACAATACCAAAGGCAAGATAAGCCATATAGGTTGCAAGATTTTCCTTATAAGACTTAGTGGAAGGATGGAAAACCTGTGTCAGAAGAAAAAACTAAACTCAAGAACAAAGACATCCCTGACCCATTGAAAAAAAACAATGCTCACAATGTGGAAAATACTCCTTGGTGCATGGCCTGTAATATGCCTCATTCCCCTTATCAATGTGCAGTAGCTCAGAGTATGGTGGAGCAACATGAAAACATTGGAACACAAGAAAGTCAGAATGAGAAAAACCCTGCAATAAACATGTGTGCACTTACTGTTGAAGATGACAATCGTATTTCAGAGGAAGAGCCACAAGAAAACATGCCAATCATAGTGAATAATACAAGAACTAAGTTAGAGAACTTTCAATCTGGGATGCCTAATGATGAAGAGATTAGGTTTCTGACTATTGCAGCTGTGACACAAGCAAGAAGTTCATACCAGCTTAGGAATAGAAAATTTGATCAAAGTGGGGAACAACCTGATTCACCTATCATCACAGAAGTCATAAATGAAGAAATTACACATGGTGAATTGAAGGACACTTTGGTTAAAGAAAATAAAGCTACCCCCACTCATGAAAAAAAAACAAAATAGATAAAGGAGAATAAAGGTAACATATCCTCTGATAATGTCACAAGTTTCCCATCTTTTAACATGAAGCAAGCATTATCTCAGATGAAAATCTATGTCCCTTTACTTGAGATGTTTAATATTAAAGAGCACCGAGAAGCAGCCTTCTCATTATTATCTGATTTGCCTAGTATACATGAAAATATTGTTTTGAATGATGAAATGAAAGGTGAGAAAAAAGAAAAATATGAAATCCCAATCTATTTGGGAAATATAGTTGTTCAAGAGCTAGATCAGATTGACCCTTTTTATGTTACACTGCTCACAAACAATATGTTGCTAAAAAATTGTATGATGGATTCAGAAGCTATTGCTAATGTGATGACTTATACTATTATGAAACAATTAGGTCTAGAGGTGGATACTCTGTAATACCCACTCGTGTTTTGCTTTTTAGTTAGGATGTCGTATTCTTTAGGCATCGATTTCAGTTGTTTGGCCGAATTCTTTTAGGCCATTTTTCGTGTGAGCGGATATTATTTCATTTTATGATGATACTTGTTTATGATGCTATGATTTTACCTTATGCATAGATAGATGTGATGATGTTATCATATTGATTATTATATGTTGATTTCAGATTATGATATACTTACCCCATGCTCGCATGTGTGTGGTTGTCTTATATGTGAATGTACTTGTTGATGTGTTGTTGTGGTAGAGGACGGAGATGTAGTTACTTGCTTCAGCAAGATCCACACGTTCGACCGATCCCTATCATTGTTTGCATTACTATATTATGTATGTACATGTGTGTTCTTTTGGTGACAGGATTGCAGGTATAGGGCATCGTCTTCCCTGAATTGGCAGGAGTGAGCATGCCCATAAATATTCATCTCAATGGTAAAGAGGGGAG
>MU223492.1:977208-987405 GCA_018584345.1 Thuja plicata | reverse complement strand
CAATTTCATAGTTTAAGATCATCTTTTTGGAGAATTTGAGACTAGTTCCTCATACTAGTTCTTAAATCTCTTCATTGTTCCAATCTTGCATTTCATAGTTGCATTGCATTGGGGATTCACTTCATTTTTGTTTGAGAGAACATGCACAATTAATCTAAAAGAGAAAATAAAACAAGTAGTATAGGGTGCAAATTAACTTGTTTTTATCTCAATCTGATGCTATGATGAGGTCTTGCTGGTTTTTTGTTCATTCTATGAATTATATGTGCTAACCCACTAACTTCTCATGTTTGAGCTTTCTCCCAATAGATTGAAGATTTCACCAATGAAATAGTGCCTTCAGAAGTGTGTTTTATATTTTCATATGCTTCGATTGTTATGATATCATTTTTTATATCAGCTTCAGTGCAACCCAACTATTTTATGAATTTTAGAGTACAGAAATTTAGGCCCGAACCATTATCTATCATGACCTGTTTGATGGAAAAATATTTAATCATGACAGCAATACAGAGAGGAAGATCATGATTGGGTTCTTCTAACGGTATATCTGTTGGCTTAAAGTAGACCCCACAAGATGCAGACAAGTGGCCGACAAGGTTCCAAAATTTAGTGAGGTTGATGTCACTGGGAACATGAGATTCTTGTAGGGATTTATTGAGGATCTCTTGATAGGTGGGTGAGGTGTGGAGGAGGTCCAGGATGGAAATTTTGGTAGGATTATTCCCTAAGTGTTCCAACAGGTTGTGTTAGGTACTAGTAGACCGAATGGTACTTGCACCTGCAACTGTTATTCTGCCTCGACGAGTGGTGACTGTGCATTGGTTATCGACACCCTTGACATGGATGACATTGATGGAGGACTGGACTTAGGATATGCAGATGATGAGACTATCATAGTTGATATATGCATTTGTATAATATTTTCTATTGGCATTCTCTCCTTGCTTACCCTTCCCCTGGTTGGAGGATTGAGTAGGATTGCCTGGGCCTTTACCTGAGGTGTGTTCAGGAAATGCATTTTGATATATTTAAGGCCCGCATTTGGCGATTGTTGGGTAGGAGAGTCCACTTTGATCTCTTTGTAGTCAATGAGATCTTGGATGTAATTTTTTTGTTTCATGCATTTGAGGGTGGTGTGTCCCATAACTTGATCGTAATCACAGTACTCATTGTCTTTATACCAGCTAGGCTTAGGTGTTGAGTCATCCAATGGTTGCATTTTTGGGTACACGACTTAATTGGTTTGGACAATTTTGTAGAAGATGACATCTATGGGTTCACCCAAGGGGGTGAATGTGTGTTGTGGTGCATTCTGAGTGTGAGGCCTTTGTTGTCCATGCGGGACTGATATAGCATTTGTTTGGTTCACAAGACCTTGGTAGTTGGGTTGGTATGATGTCCCTGGAGGGGGATAGATAGTCCCACCTTGAGGACATATGCTTTTCTGGTATGTTGGTTGGGGATACATGGGAGTGGGCTATTGATACATGGGAGGAATTTGTGGATATACTGGTGGTTCTTGCTAATAATTTTGGGTAGACACGTTGGGACCGACCACCATGACTTGAACGTGTTTGGTGTCAGTGGCTCCGTCAGTTACTGCATTCTTGTTTTAGTAATGTGATTGATTATTATTATGTTTGTCAGGCTGGGATTCTTTGTAGTGCTTGATGGCACCCTCTTCTATGAGACCTCACTTAAGATCCATGCCTTTGATCCTGATGTCTTGATAAGTTTGTATCTAATTCATGTGCATGTGATAGGCGAGCTTAGGATGGAGGTTGTTAATGAAGATTTTGATAAGGTGTTGCTCACGGGGTTGATAGGAAAACCTTGTAGTAAGCCCTTTCCAATGTTGAAGGTAATCAGCTAGGCTCTCTCCTCCCTTTTGTTTGGAATTGCATAGATCAAGGAGTGAGAGTTCATTTTCGATGTTATGTGTGTATTGGGCCACAATCTTTTTAGATAGTTTAGCGAAAGTAGAGACTGTTTTGTAGGGGATTTTGTAGAACCACTCAAGAGAATTTCCTCCTAAGCTTTTGGTAAATATTATCATGACATGCCATGTAGAATCCCACCATCACATACATAGTAGCATCTTTGACTGAAGTAGAAGAACAAGATCTTGTCACTCTCTTGAAGGAATCCATAAATAAGTTTGCATGGTCTTACTCCCACATGTTGGGATTAGACCATGACTTGGTGGTTCACCATCTAGCAGTGGACCCAAACATCAAACCTATCAAACAAAAGCTCAAAAAGATGCACCCTAAAGTGGCACTACTTGTCAAATCAGAGCTAGAGAAGTTACTCCAAGCCAAAACCATTTGCGCCATTGATTAATCTGACTGAATCTCTAACATGGTGCCAGTGTCTAAACCTAACAAATCAATCAGGATATGTACGGACTTCTAAGATCTAAATAAGGCATGTCCCAAGGATGGTTTCCCACTACCAAACATAGACATGATAGTAGATATCACAACAGGACATGAGATTTTGTCACTCATGGATGACTTTTTGGGATATAATCAGATCTGTATTGCAGAAGAAGATCAGCACAAGACAACATTCACAACCCCATGGGGAACCTTCTTCTATAATATGATGCCATTTGGCTTGAAGAATGCTGGGGAAACCTATCAGAGGGCCATGATAGTCATTTTCATGACATGATTCACAAGATCCTTGAAGACTATGTACATGATATCTTGAAAAAATTAGTTAAAAGGTAAGATCACCTAGATGTTTTGGAATGCATCTTTGACAAGATTGGACACTACTACCTAATGCTCAACCCTAAGAAGTGTGTCTTTGGGGTCACATCAGGCAAACTCCTTGGGTTCATCCTATCTAGAAGAGGCATTGAAATAGATCTAAAGAAGGTGCAAGCTATCATACAAATGCCTCCACCAACAATACTCTGACAAATGTGTAGCCTCCAAGGAAAGTTACAATATGTGCTTCATTTTATCTCTTAGTTAGCAGAAAAGTGCCAACTGTTCACTCATATCATGCAAAAAGATAACACTTTCAAATGGGATCCTCAGTGTCAAAAGATGTTTGACAAGATCAAAGAATAATTGGCTAATCCACCCATCTTGGTACCATGTGTACCCATCCGACCACACATCCTATATATTTCTACTACTACAACAACCCTAGGGGCACTCCTTGCTCAGTTGGATGATGAAGGTAAAGAAAGAGCTATTTATTACATCAGTCAAAATTTAGTGGGTTATGAGCTCAATTATTCCCCCATGGAAAAAGCATGTCTAGCAGTGGTCTTTGCCACTCTAAAAATTTGCCACTATATGCTTAGTCATACAACCAAGCTCATTTCAAAAGTGGACCCTCTCAAGTACCTACTCTCCAAGACTGCTCTGACAGTATGAATGAAAAAATGGGTTATGTTGTTAAGCGAGTTTAATATTCAATATGTAGACATAAAAACCATTAAAGGGTAGTTCATTGTAGATCAGCTAGCAGAGGTGCCATTGGTGGACGCATATCCTTTGATCATAAAATTTCTAGATGAGCATTTGTGCATGATAGAAGAGAAACCTACTTGGAAACTCTACTTTGATGGATCCTACCAACTCATGGCGCAGGGGCAGGAATACTTTTTTTCACGCCTCAAGGTGACTACATCCCTATGTCATTCAAATTGGGATTTCCCTACATGAAAAACATTGTAGAATATGAGGTACTAATCGTAGGGCTCCACATGGCTATAGAATAGAACATCATATATATACATTTCTTTGGTGATTCCCAACTCATCATCAAATAATTCCTAGATTAGTATCAAACCAAAGATGACAAATTGATGCCATATAAGCAGATGGTTGACAAGATAAAAGAACATTTCCTCCACTTGTAGATAACACAAGTACCATGCTTGAAAAATGAGGTTGTCAATGCAATAGCCACAATTGGCTCCCTCTTAGAGATTCCTCACTAGTCTACGCAATATGAATTCTTAGTTGAGAAACTTCATGCTCCTACTTACGAGAATGATGAATCAAATCACGTCTGTCTTGGTTGGTCCCCAATCCCCATGGTACCACAATATCCAGGCTTATCTACAAAATGGTAGCATATCCCCTCATCTCACCTCAACCCAATGCCAAAACATTATTTGTAGAGCTTCCCGCTACACCCTCGTAGCCACCACCCTTTATCGTCAAGGCTATCACAATGTGCTCTCTAGATGTTTAGATGAAAACAAAGCCACCCAGGCTCTACAAGAGGTATTTTCTAAAATATGTGGTGCCCACATGAGTGGCATGGTCCTAGCCAAGAAACTTTTACGTATAGGGTACTATTGGCGTACAATGGACCATGATGCTTGTGAGTTTGTCAAGAAGTGTCTACCTTGCCAACAACATGCTAATCTAATCCATGCTCCTGCACAGGACCTCAGACATATTGCGCCCCCTTGGCCCTTCTCTTGTTGGGGTTTTGAACTCATTGGTAAGATTACCCCCCTCTCTTCTGAAGGCCACAAATACATAATCACAGCAATAGAGTACTTTACAAAGTGGGTTGAAGCAATTCCACTCACACTCACTACAGGTGTCCAGATATCCAAATTCATCCTCTACCATATTGTTTGCCACTTCAGCATACCCTCCACTATCTTCACACATCACTAAACACCATTTGAAAATAAACATGTCAATGATCTGTGTGCTCATCTCCATATCCATCACCATTTCTCCAGTCCATATTTTCCTCAAGGGACTGACCAAGCTGAGGCAACTAACAAGACCCTTCTCAAAATCCTCAAGAAAGTTATCAATGATACTGGCCGCGACTAGCATCTCCAAATCAACCCCGCCCTCTGGGCATATCACACTTCCTACCATACTCCTATAGGCACTACTTCATATTCCCTAGTCTACGGTGCTAAAGTTGTCTTACCAATTGAGGTCAAACTACCATCCCTCTGAGTATCACTTAGAGGCCTGATTGATGATGAAGATTACCAAGTAGCATGACTCACACAACGTGATCTACTAGATTAAAAGTGCCAACAAGCCTATGATCACTTTATTGTCTATCAAAATAAAATCAAGTAGAACTACAACAAGAAAATCCACCCACACTAGTTTCAGGTAGGGGACCTTGTGTTAAAACAAAATCAGAAAGTGGTTACTGATCAAGAAAAGAAAGGTAAGTTTGAAGTCACCTGGCAAGGTCCCTATGTTGTCACTACATGCTTCAGTTTTGGGGAATATCAACTCTCCACACCCGAAGGAGAACCCTTGAATGATCCTATCAACATCATTCATCTCAGGCACTTCTATGCCTAACGGTTGGTTATTCATTCTAGTTATCTAAAAAAATCTATAAAAAGTATAAAAAGTCTTGAAAAAATCTCAAAAAAGAAGAAAAAATGAAGCTAAAAAAATGGTTGTCTTGGCAAAAACCTAACAAACAGGCACTTGGACAACATCATCAACATAAAAAAATAAAAAATAAAAAATAAAAAGAGAAAAGAAAAGAGAAAAATTTCATCCAATGGTGAAAACTTGGAAATCAAGCACCTTGGACAAGTACGGGTGATGAGAACCTGGCAACAGGCGTCACATGTAATGGACCATCCCATTATCTATCAAAATCTTGCTCCCCTCCATCGCCATCATGACATCTCTGCAAACCTTAGCATTTCCCGTATTCCTTGGGTGTTGCAACACTATCACACATATCAAACAACATGATCCCATCAAGACTCGTCAGTAATCTTTGTACATAATCACTTGTAATTAATTGCTCAGTTTGGTCCTTGTATATTTTTCATGTGTCTAGTCTTCCCACCATCGCACTAACACTCTGAGACATTGTCACGCTCACCTTCCTTGCCTGGTTCTTCATAGTCCTGTTGACTGGTTCATCAGTTGAATGTGACACACACCAAAAACATGAGTCCCATTACATCCATTACATCTGCTCCATACCTGCATTTTCCTATCATCCCTGCATTTTCATTAGGATCATTGCATTTACATACATTGCATCATAAAAACATTCATAACCATATTAAATACATCCTTTGCATTACATCAAAAATACTACAAATCAAATGCATACACATACATCTAAACATCTCATCCTGTCTATACATAATTATAAAACATCACATCCTACAAGTATCAATGTCAGTACTCATATAAGAATATGCATCATCATATCATATAAATCCAAGCATGAGAATCATACATCATAGAGTCATAAGATTCATCAATTGATCATCATACATATATAGAATCATGAATACAATGTCTATCATCAATAAAATACATCACCATGCACCTAGGTGCTGGTATACATGTACATCTCTCTCAAAATACAAAAATGAGTGTCACAAAATCATTTGATGAATCACGTTGGCGGCTATGATGATCCTCCCCCTGTCCTGGTAGTGGAAGTGGTGGCATCCCAATTGACCCCTGAGATGCAATAGCTCGACCTGTACTCTGTGACCGAGACCTCTCAGTGAATACCTATCTCTAGCCCTCGAGAACTAAATCATGATATAACACCCAATAATGGACTGCCTCTCTACCTGCTCTGGCTGTGTCCCTCTAAACTACAAAAGCCTCTTCCACTACCTATCAGATCCCACCTGCACTGACCGCCTTTCTAGTAATATCTCGCTCTATCCTGTAGGCCTTGGCCCGCCTTTGTGCTGCATCCCTCTCTGAGATCAATTCTATAATATGCTCGGTAGCCTAACCTATCTGCTCGGTAAGGGTACCCAACTGATCTATCAGTGTCCCTATCTTGGTCCGTAGCTTAGCAACATCCTGTCTCAAGTCCACCATCGAGAACTTTCCTACATCAACCCTGCCCTGTAGGGTTGCAAGTGCACCCTTAGCCTTGTCTACCTGTGTTGTCTCTACAGCTAGTAAACCCTGTATCTAGGTCATCTCAGTATGTAGGCTAGCCTCTGATGCATGTTCCATGCCTAGCAGTCCTCGTAGCCATGCACACTCTATATGAAGACTGTCTCACTCTGCGACGACAGTGTCATGTGTCTCCTATGACATGTATCTTGTTGGTGGCCCCAGTGGTACCTGTACCTATGTTGTCCCCTATGGTTCCTGTACCTATGGTTCCTGAGTCTATCCTTGAATAGGCACCTGAGGTGTCTCATCATGCCCATCTCCCGGTGGCCCCTCATCCTATCCCCCCTTCACCTGTGCCTCCGTTCGTGGTCAGACTCATCTCTACTGTGGTCTCCTCCTCTGCCCTGCTACTAAGGTATCATGGGCATTTTTAGTTCCTTTTCTTTCTGATATAAAAATACTCTCAGAGAGCTTGCTCTATCTTTCCCAGACACTGACCAAACAAGATGCAAAATGATAGAAACAAGGTTTTTAAACCTCCTACACTTTGATCTCCATAAACTCGGGTGGGATTACCCTTCTAACTCAGAATAATCAAATCACTAAATTATTTCCAGTAGAGTATTAATGGAATTATAGGAGTTGATCAATGTAAATTTTATTTAAACAGACCAAACCATGAGTAAAGATCAATTTTAATAGTGATAGTCACTTAATTCAATGGAGGACAGACCAGTGCTTAATCCTAGGGTACAGAGTCACTTCTGCATAGTTTTAACCCTCTTAATCATAAACATAAATTCAAGACAGTCATAGAATCTGACATAAGCATAGACATACCTTATATATCTACCCTCACACATAACAAATCAATTCATCAAATTCATTATAAAACCTGAATCCCAGTGAAAATACTCCTAAGGCAATTTTAATCTTTCCTTTAAAGAACCCTAAAATTATTTCAAAATCTGCCTAACTGATGCATAAATTGAACATTCCTTAAACATTCAATCTACATAAAATTTAGAAAAAATATAATGAAGACAAAATGCTCATCATATGTTTTATAAAACTATTGATGGATTTCATTTTTATTCATGATCAAAATTGCTATTACAATCAATAGTATTTCAAAACCCAAAAGATACCTAAAAGTCTTAAACCAGAGTTTTTATATTAACATCCCAATGAAAAATGGCTATCCCTTTCCCAGTAGTCTTGAAATCCTTTTATAACTAAGCATGCAACAAGATACAGACTTACTGGGAAAGATTTACAAAATATTTTTTTAATAAAAAATTACAGTTGACAAAAACTGCAACCAATCACAAGTGGAAAAATTTGGTGGAGTATTAGAAGGTTTGCTGATGTAGTTTGATAGTGTCCTCTTCATCCTTTTAGTTTCGCTTCCCACCTATTTACCTCTCTAGCGGTGGGCCAATTAAAAGTCTTCACCTGCTTCAATTTGGCAACAACCTCTGTCCACCTGGCATCAACGGTTGATCTGGCCTCTCAAACAAATTTTTCCATATCTCTCTCAACCTTGAAGAAGTTGTCAATCAATTCGTTAAAGTATTGAGCATTTACATCCTTTTCTAGGCGCTGCTTCATCTCCTCATCTATGAATATCCCATCAAATCCATTTTTCCAATCGGATTGTGGCTTCAGAATGCCAGCTTCATCATACATTTTTGGGATCAAGGGAGGGCACTGGTCACCAAATAGTTGCAACTTATTACTTATTAGATCAACCTTACCATTGAAGAAACCATATGTGTTATTCACCTCATTGATAATTTATATTGTATCTGTCATCTTGTCAAGAAAATCATCACTGTATAACATAGTTGTCTTCAATTTGTCCATCAACCTGTCTCTTCATGACCAAGTTTTAAATATAGGCTCCAAGAATGTCATAACCTCAGCAGCTACCTATGATGCTTCTTGCAATGAGCCATATAGTGTACATACTATGTTAGTCTTTTGATTTAAAACATCAATTCATGTTGAAGTATTGGCAATATGATGGACATGACATTTATGCTTTGTCCTTGTGATATTTCTTTGGACTGGACTTCTGTCATTGCTAAATCCTCTTTTGCCTATGTGGCAGCATCTATTTCAGTCTTTGACACTGTTTCCCCACTTTTCATCCTGTACCCATGCTGTCAAAGTGGAGGATTTTGAAGTCATAGTCAGGTCTAGTCTTGTTTGAGTCTAGGTCTAAGTCTTCGTTAGGTAGGAATTTCTTGCCAGGTTTCCTTGCCACTGCCTTGCCTTCTTTAAGCCGGGTGGGTTATCTAAAAGTCTTTTTATTTTGGGTAGGTTATAGATCCCAACCTGGCAAGGATAATGTGCTCCTATTGATGATCTTTTTCAAGCAGAAGAATGATTGGGAATCATAATTTCTAGGCATTCATAAGAAATTAGAGAAGACTCTTCATATAGATGATGCAGTGATAGAGCTGTGATTGTAGATGTGAGGAGTTATGCTTGATATCCTTCAAATGGCATTGGATCTAAGCATGGTGATTGACAGGCTGAACAGAATGGGCAATGTGATATAATTGCATAACTATAACAGAGAATTGAGAAGAAATTAGAAAAGGTGATATGCCGCAATGAATATGAAGTTGAAATAATTGTTTTTCTGGTTTGTATTCTTCTCTTTCGGGTGCAATAGCACATAATATGTATGTATTCAATACATTTTCAACAGCCTATAAAATTTGATTTGGAGTTGAAATGAGAAAGTTATGGCGTGGCGGGATTTTTCATTCTGGCTTCTCCATGGCAAAAAATCGGGTTTTGGCTTCTCCATGGCGGAAAATTGAGTTTTGGCTACTCCATGGCAGGATTCGCACTCTCCAAGTAGATTTCCGCAAGCCTACATAAGTCATCATCGAGCTTTAAGGAATTTTTTATTATTATTTAAGTGTCTCATATCGCATGTGCCTTAAGTTAAAAAAAGACTCATGCAATTAAATTTGACTTGCAAAAATACGTTCAGAGCCTACTCCATTGTGGAAATCACACTCTTCAGGTAGATTTCCACAAAGATAAATGTTCCTTTGCGGAGATCGCACTCATCAAGTAGATTTCTGCAAAGCTAACTACTCCAAAGCTTTTTGCGCACCTGTTTTCCCAAAACCCGTTGCCATATAATTTGCAGATCTTGATCCCTTTTTCACTTCTGATCATATGGGTCAGTTTGAAATAGCTCAAAGTACATTTTTCCTTCAGGAATCATGGCTCGAAAATGTATACAATTTTAAAGGTGAAGAGATGAAGTTGTGGGTTTTCTACAAGCGGAAAATCCAAAATCGGGTGCGCCAAAGTC
>MU223492.1:964708-976392 GCA_018584345.1 Thuja plicata | reverse complement strand
ACCTTAATTCAGAGGGAAACTAGATATTCTCAGAAACAGTTTCCCAACTGTTGAGTAAAGTTGTTCTTTGATATAAATTGGGCAAATATAAGGAGTATAAAAGAAGAACAATCTGTTTACCAACAGACACTTCTTGAGGAATTGGAGTCTTTTCTCTTTTACTCTCCACTAACTCCTCTTTCAACTTAGCAATTTCTTCTTCCAATGTGTGGTTCTGAACCACCACCTATTCCTAATTTTTTTCTAAGGCCATCATTTGGCCAAAAGTTGTTTCATACCTCTTAGACTGGTCATCAAACTTTTCCATGTTCATGAATGAGACTTGTATCATTAACTAAGCTATCTTAGTGTCTGTAGTTTTCTGCAAATTCCATATCATTCTATCTACCCTCTTTTCCTCTTTGATAGTCATGACCAGAGGCTTTTGTGTAGCAGGGGCCAATGAAATTATAGAAAGAGTCTTGGACTTAGGATCAGATCCTGATCCTTTCAAAACTTCATCCAACTCAAACTCTATTTCCAACAGGGGATCTTCTTGCCTCCTGATATGATCAATGATAAATTTGGACTGTAAGTCCCAACCAGGCATCAACATTACTCCACTATTTTGTACCAACAACCTAGCTTGCTCCACAATGATTATTTCACTCTCAAGATAATAATCCTGGAGTGTTTTTACAATCTCTTCATTTTCATCTGCATTTTCTTCACCTGTAGTCAATCCTTTCCTCAAGTCCTTTTGTTTCAACTTGATTAAAAAAGTCTTGAACTCTTCGAACCTTATGAATTCATCATCTTTCATGAATTCATTAGCTATCATGACTCTCTCATCATCCTTTTCAAACAGAACCATTTAGTTGTCCCCTTGGCCTTTAGTTGGAGGCTCTTTTTGCAATTGTCTTTTTAACTTTCTAAAATATTTGCCATGTTTAGTAATCATAGCCTTGGCCATGCTTTTCCTGTCCAACATCATTTTGTGTTCTTTCTTCTATTTCTTCCTGGGTGGTTCTCTAGCAGAGGTAGCTTCTTCACCAGCCTCTTCTTCTTCTTGATGCTCTTCCTCTTTTTGTTCCTAATGTTATGGGTCATGCAATGCAATAGGAATTAGGGACCCTTGAGACTATGCATCCTCAACACTAAACTTTGGTACCTGTTCCATTAGAGTGTCATAGGATTTAAGCATTTCCTCTATTCGTTGCAAGTATGGGAGATCAAGGAAAAAACTAGAGAAAGAATTGTCTGATTCTTTCCATTCAGCTTCTACCCTAAGGAGGTTATTCCATTTCCTTCTCCTCTCCTCAACTTCTTTCTTATTTAACTTATGTCATACAACATCTTCATCATCCAGTGGCTCATGATCTCTAATCTTTTTCCAAGGATTCATTCTTCTTAGGGCTGTTTGCATAAATTGTTCTTTATCACAAAACCTGGCAACTACTGTAGACATTCTATATTGTTTCAAGAAGTCATTAATGAGATCAAAAACTCTTAACCCAATGGAGAAGTCAAAACCTACCCATAATCTATGGATAAAAGTACCCTTTCTATGTCCCTCTAAAAATTCTTTATCAACCCAAGTGATTTTCCAAATATATTCTAGGAATGCAATCCTAAGAGGAACAAACTTGGGGAGGATGTGAGGTGGTTGTGTACAACCATATACTATGATGATAGTAATGTAATCAAAGAAGAAAAATTCACCCCAATTGTGAGAGATAGGCCAGTTTGGAAGATAATCCCAAGGTTTCAAAACTTTTTTGATTTCAAAAGGAAGTCTATGCCTATCTATTCCCAATAAATAAAAAATTGGATCCACAATCCAATTTCAAAAGCATACAAATGATGAGTCGATGGATTAACTATCCCATACCCTAGTCCATCTTTGGATTGGTGCATCAACACCATACTCTAAAACAAAAAATTCAAGCTCTTTATCCATAGATGCCCTGTTATAATTTAGAATCATATACATCAGATGAGAATAATGCTTGAAGGTAGCTACTGGGGCATCTGACTGTATCTCCACTAATGCAGCATGAATAGAATCAACTATGTATCCCACATAGTCATAATCAGTATTAACCTCCAGGTGCTGAATGTTCATGGCCATCATGAGTATATCTTGAGACACTGTAGAATCTCCATCAAAACCTAATACTCTGATCAAACCATATACCGTGCACTTTATGTAATGGTGAAATAGGGATAGATCAAAAGGCGGTTTGAGATTGTCAAGTATTTTCGCCAGGTGCCTATCTACCATGGGCATGAATTTTGGCATTTCATATTTCTTAATCAAATCTTCTCTCTTGATATAATTTGCCTTAATCTTCTTTAAATTAATATCTATGCACAATGCACCAGTGATCCCAAATACTTCTGCCACTAACCTACTATCTATGGAAACTAAGGTCTCTTTATTTTTCTTCCTGATTACCCTAGCTACTGGGCAGTAGTTCTTAGCAAGTTCCCTAATAAGGCCTATGTCAACATAAACATCATGCACAACTAATTTTTCCATATTCAAATCCCATGGATTGCAAATGGGGACTGCTTTAATCATATTATTTCAGAAATAATGGAACAAGGTATTAATAGAGTAATTTGGGGTGACAGGGTTTCTGCACTGGCACCATCTTTCCATTCATCCCAATTTGCACTGTTTGTATTAAGAGTCCTAGGAAGCAACTCAGAAAATTCTTCCATGTATCTTTTTGGTGTAACCTCCTTCTTTTTAGACCCATGTGAAGTAGTAGGAATAATAGCTTGACTCATCCTTCCTCTTCAAATTACTATCTCAGACAAACTATTTCAGACAAACAAGCTCTATCGCTCTTTACAAAAAATCTATTTCAGAAAAACAAGCTCTATCGCTCTTTACAAAAAATCTTAGGATGCAGAAATGAGAGCTATACAAAATCAAGCTCAATCATTCAAACTTATAGTCATCAAATTGCAATTTTGTCTAATTGAATGTCAAATTATCGCACTTGTAGAAATATGCAATTATCTTCTGTAAATAATACTGCCATTAATTCAAACTGTATGATCCCTGCTGGAAAAAGTACACACCATTTTTTCCTTTTTTCCCCTCGTAGGCTTGAAATGAACCACATGTCAATTTTTTACCAATTCTCTATACCTTTCTTACATTCAAATTTTTCCTTGGCCGACTTAGTAAATCATGTTGCACAAGTACTAAATCTTGAAATATGGGAGATTTATAATTTTGAGGTGGTTGGAATAGGTCGTGGCTACAATTTCACAGTCAGAGATAGATTTGAAATATAATATTTGGTGTGTTGGTTTAAAGAGATGATGAATTAGGTTTTTTTGACCTAGTTCTTGATATAAGATTATGAATTAGGGAAAACTCAATAGGTGCGCAAGTGGAAGATTGGTTGTGAACACTAAAAATTTCTTGTAGAGAAGTGGATGAGATATCTTAGAGGCTAAATTTCTCATTTGAAGGAGTCAAAGAGAGTTTGAGAAGAGATCATTATTTTACTTAAATGGAACTGACTTTGGCATAAGGTAGATGTTGCTAAATACTCTAGATCATTTTAGTGATTGAATTGTAACACCATAAGCCTTCCTCGGGTTTGTAGCTTGAGGATTTTTCATTTGAGAAGTGCACTCTAGGTAGTGATCTTGAATGCATGTGAATTTCCCACATATTGTAATAGGTTTATACTTCTAACAAGGTATTTACTTACTGTGGGAAATCAACCCCAGCGTGGTTTTTCCCCTAAAAGGGTTTCCACAATAAAAATCTTGTGTCAAATTGTGTGGATGTGATTTTGATTTATGGATGCATGAATATTTTTTTTTTAAGTAATCAAATCATAATTTAGGGTATCTAAGTTTAAGGGTTTGAAGTTTCAATTTTCAGAACAACTAATTCACCCCCCTACTCTTATTTGTTCATTACCATATTATGAACACATCATCAATGCATACATGTAGCCATTGTATAAGTATCATCTCAAAATCTAAAAATGTGTATCAAATAGTTGGTAGGTACTCATGGTGCTTTTTGGGATCGTCCCTGTCCCTCCTCTCTATGTGGTGGCCTAGGCACCCTCATTTGCATTGATACAACAAACCAACCTATAGTCTAAGACTATGTCCCCTCTAAGAGAATAGGAGCATGTTGAACCTTTAGAATGGCCTGGAAGTATAGAGTCTTATAGTACTTGACCTCCCATCCCTGCCTAGCAACCATCTTGTGGGTGGCAAAGACATTTGTCAACCCCTGAGCCATGCCCCTGCCAATACCGCCTACCGAGGTATCTCTTTCTCTACCCTATATATCTAGGCTTCTCGCTGGGCCTCTTCTAATTGATAGTCTAGATCCTCCCTAGCTCTCACCTCTGCATCCAAATTATGAAGTATTTTCACTACATGTTCCCTAGATGCATCCCTATCCCTCTCTGCCTCCTCTAAAATCTCATGTAAGGCCCGCATATCCTCCTAAGTCTTTGAGAGTTGTCTATCCATAGCTTGTGCCCCTATATCCACCCACTCCTGTGTAGTATCCCCCCTATTTTGTTAGACCCTCTTCCCTAGTCTCCTCAACCTAAACCTCCCCCACTATAGCCATCTCATCCTCCACCCTCATAGCCTCAAACTATATCATGCAATACTCTCTAAAGCTAATTTTCCTATAACCTCATTGCCTCCCTCTCCCTCTTAGCTGTAATAAGAGCCCCCTACAAATTGTCTACATGGGCTCACTCAATATCTCTCACTTCTTTTACTCGCGCCACTTTCTCCTTAAATTTAGTGCATTGTTCCTGGAGGGTGTCTCTCTCTATCTCCAATGTTGTTTCTCGAGTACTCACCACATCCCTGCCCATAGAGATAGCCCCCTTCACCTACTGAACCCTCTTAAAATACATCCTTGGTACTATGTCTACCAACAAAAAATTCTCCCTTATCCTTGTATGGTTTCCACCTGTCTCCTATGGTAGAGCTTGTACCTACTATCCCTATCCTTCTGCCTATCCAAGTGACTCTACTGGTACTTATCCCTGTACCTAAGCCCATGTTTATCTCCATGTTGATTCCCTCTATCTCATTATCCCCTAGTGAAATCCCCTCACTCCCCTTACCCTAGATTCTCTAGTGCATCCTCCCCCCATCCCTCTTCCACCTCCATATAATCTCTCTCCTGCTCCTCTATGAGTACATGTGTTGGATCCATCAACCTCAGTGGCATGTATTCCACCCACCAATCTACATATGCCTAAGTCACCCCAACATTGACTATATCCTAGATCCTCACCCATGTCACTTGAACCATACTAACTCAGTTGCTCCAAATAGAGAGTAAATCTATATACTTCCTCCACATCCCTACCTCCCTGGTAACATGGGGGTGAATCAACCCATGCTCTACCACATTATGAATCTATGAGAAGTTTCTCCTCATCTAGCTCGACCTGTAGCACTCAATTATATGGATGGTACACCCCATATGAAAATAATCTAACTGTACATATGCCAAATAGGAATCCTTGTCCCATGGCTCACATCCTCTATAGGGTGTCCAATGAAACCCAACCAAATAATCTAGCACTCTACGCCAGAACCCTTCCCTCCCCATTGATATGTAATGAAGTCTATTGTAATATCTACATGGATATGGATCCTAAGCTTTCATGTACCCATCACCCCTCAATGGCCTGAACACTATGATGTTCTCCCATACCCAAACTAGAAGCAATGTGAGCCTAGTCCTGAGGTTCTTATATCAATGATATGTTAGAATAGTCCCAAAGGATAATTGAGAGGGGGGGTGAATCAGTTATCAGCTACTTGAATTTCTTTTCTTTGCTTAGATATCAATTAACATAAAGTAAATGCACATTCAGATAACACAATAGAGAACACAACAATTTTGGTTACAGGGAAACCAAATAGGTAAAAACCCTAGTGGAAATTAGCACCCACAAAGAACTGTACTTGAGTATAATTATCCTTGTTAAGATATCTTTCAAGCCTATTAAGAGTTGTTCTTTATAGTGCAATAAGTACATAGACCTCGTTAAAGGTCAAACCCTATTAGGAGTCTTTTACAAGTAACGCTATTAGGGGTGAGGACTCACTATCCAAAAGCTCACTGCTAAAATGATGAAGGCTACAACCTTCAGTAAAATAGATATAGACTATATCTAATAGATGAACTATTTGAGTAGACATGTTGTCTTGATCAGTTCTAGTGTGTTGTATACTTCCACTTCTTCTTCACATAGATCTTTCTTGATGAATGAAATGTCTCTACTGTCCCAAAACAACAGACATTCTTTCCTGCACTTCTTCTATCTTTATTCTTCTCATTCACACTTGGCATTCATCAAATGAACTACTATAAGCATCTTCTCCAAAGGATGTGATCTTTGTTGGCTCTAGGAGTCCCTTCAATACTACTTTAGTCAGCCACATCATCCATGCAACCTGATTAGAAACACGTAACTCATAATGAATAGATGAGACGCTTCACAAAGTTGGCTCCACCAAATTAACTCCAACTTCATGATTCTGATAGAACATGTTTGGCGCCTTTAGATAATTATCTTTAACTCATAACTAAACATGAATACAAAAATGAATATCCCAAAGATAGGCGCAACTAAAGAAATAATGTAATTACATCAGCTCTTCATAAATAGTCTTCAATCTCTATAACTGTCATAACTGATTAACATAACTCTACTGAAACTTCATATCTGACTCGGCGTGAATGCACATAACATCTACAACATGTATACACCATGGAAATGAACACGCATAGCTCTAGAACATCTATACTAATAATTGCATATTGAACACTATTGTATATTATATGTTTTCATCAATGACAAACATATAGTCAATTATTTGCACAGAAGCAAATCTCCAACAATCTCCCCCTTTGACATTGATGGAAACATATGATATCATCAACTCAAAGTGTCTTCCTTCTTTTTACAATCTTCTCAATATCCTCATCAAGAGTTCCTCTTCTCTGTTGTTTCTTTGTATACTCCCCCAGAGTATATGCTCCCCCTTACTAATTCTCCCCCTTTGACATCAATGAAAAAGGGTGTTAAACACCATTAAGCACAAGTACTACTCCAGAAGTAGAGTAGTCAACCATTCATCAGTCACCAAGGACTGATGTTCTTGCTGCAAGTTCTAATCAGACTCGGGAAAGGGAATTAATCCCAACTTCTCCCTGAGATACTCAAAAGTTTCTCTTGATAATGGCTTTGTAAAAATATCTGCTAATTGTTCTTTAGTGCTCACATAATCCAACTTTACTTCTCTGTCTGCTACTTTTTCTCTTAGAAAATGGTATTTGATCTCAATATTTTTTTGTCTTTGCATGCATCACAGGGTTCTTTGACATATTGATAGTACTAGTGTTGTCACAATGAATAACAATAGGATAATAAATATGAATACCAAAGTCTTTAATCATCTATTTGATCCAAACCATTGTTGAACAATTCAATGCTGCTGCAACATAATCAACTTCTTTTGTTGACTGAGAGATACAATTCTTCTTTTTACTTGTCTAAGTGACTAATTTGTCTCCAAGAAATATTGCTCCTCCTGATGTACTCTTTTTTTCATCAACACAACCTACCCAATCTGCATCTGTGTACATAATAAGTTGTATATTCTCTGAGTTAGGATACCATAAACCATAGTCAATAGTCCCTTTTAAGTATCTAAATATTATTTTTATTTCCATTAGGTGATTTTGCTTGGGTTCAGCTGCAAATCTTCCAACAATGCCAACTGCGTTAGAAATACCAGGTCTACATTGAGTAAGATATATGAGTTTTCTAATCATAGACTTGTATAGGGTCTTGTCAACTGCTGTGGAATCATCATCTTTAGAAATATTGCTTCCTATTATCATGGGGGTGCTTACTAGTTTTCAATCTTCCATCTTGAAAGTCTTTAATATCTCCTTCACATATTTAGATTGATTTATGAATATGCCTTTGTCTGGTTGTTTTACATTCAATCCAAGAAAATATTTGATAGGTCCAATCATGCTCATTTCAAATTCACTTTTCATTTCTTTGGCAAATTTTTCACTAAGTTTGTCATTACCTCCAAAGATAATGTCATCAACAAAAATAGCAATGAGTAGTAGTCCTTCATCTATCTCTCTTATGAATAAATTACAGTCTATTGCTCCTTTTCTGAATCCTATCTTTGTTAAGTAACCATCAAGTCTCTCATACCACACTCTTGGGGCCTATTTAAGTCCATAAAGTTCTTTCTTTAATCTGCATACCATGTCTGGTTTATCTGAAAGTTTGAATCCTTCAGGCTGCTCTATGTAGACTTCTTCCTTCAAGTCACCATTTAGAAAATTTGACTTGACATCCATTTGGTATACTTTAAAGTTCTTGAATGTTGCATAGGGAAAAAACAACTTGATAGCTTCAAGTCTTCTCATGAGGGAAAATGTATCAGTGTAGTCTATTCCTTCTCTCTGCGCATATCCTTTACATACTAATCTTTCTTTGTTCCTTACCATTGTGCCTTCTTCATTCATTTTGTGCCTGAATATCCACTTTGTTCTAATCACGTTCTTGTCATGAGGTCTAGGGACCAGTTCCCATGTTTCATTCTTGATTATTTGATCTAATTCTTCTTTCATGGAACTTTTCGAATCTAAATCTTTGCACACATCTTCAACACTTAAGGGTTCAATCTATGAAAGTAAGCATACCTCTTCATCAATGGTTGAACCTTTTTTCTCTAGATCTTGTCAAGACTTTTGCGCTCTGATCTCCAATGATATCTTCCTTAAAGTGGTATTTGGATGTGTATCTTGAATTCTTAGGAGTGATACTTTCATCTGTAATATGTGATTCTTCTTCACTTGGTTCAGGATTGTTACATGAAACATCAATACAGTCAAACATTTCTTAAATAATCATGTCCTTATTGATGGGTCTGGGCTCATCTTTAATCATGGGAGCATAGTAATAATATTTTTCTTGAATCATAAACTTCTCATCAATCTTCACATGAGTAATTTCAATGATCTTCTTTAATCTATAGGATTTTTTTTTAGTAGAGTAACCAAGAAAAATACCTTCATCACTTCTAGCATCAAACTTGCTAGTGCTATCATCTCTCATGATGTAGCACTTGCTTCCAAAGATTCTGAAGTATTTTACAGTAGGTACATTACCAAACCAAAGTTTTGTTGGGTGATATCAATTGTTGGTACTAATCATGTTGTTGATACTCATGTTTTGTCACTGATGTCAACATATATTTATGTGAAAGAAGACAAACTAGTTACTTGACTAGAAGGTGTGTACAGACACTATACGGATGAACCAGAATGAGTGAAGTTGGATTTAAGTAGAAGACTAAGTTTTGACCTTACATCTAAGGTCGTTTGAATTTATGTTTCATATCATGGATGTTACAGTTGTTTTAGTAAAGACTATTTTTCTAGAATGTGATTCTAGACAGAGAAGGTCTCTATGTTTCGAGCATATCTTGCTAAGGAAGATGTTTCAGAACTTATGAGCTTACTAATGGAGAGGTGACATATGATGGTAAAATGGGTTGAGTTTGATTTCTGTTTGGGTACTGATGACAATAGTTGTGGTGTGTGTTATGGAGAAGACTTATTTCCTGGCTGACTTCAGACTTGTAACATGTGGAAATTAATTCTGAGCATGGATTGCAGATTTGGAAGTATTTTTAATGAATTGTAAATATTGTATACTTGTTATAGGTACCGTGTGTATCTTAGCAAGGGATTATGTAATTATTTGTATGATGGGAAGCCTTAATTGGCTGACCTAGTTAATTGTATATTAGGAAAGCTTAATTGGCCGACCTAATGGGTTATTGTAAGAGGGTATATATGAGTGATCTTTTCATTTGTTAAAAGTGTGGTAGAGAAAGAAAATAGTAGAGATTTGTGAAGCTACAAAGCTTGATTGTTGGATAGAGAGAAGAGTTGGTACTTCATTGGAACTGACCAAGCAAAGGTAGTTGCTATCAGAAAGTTCACTAGATTGTGTATTTGTTGTATACACTTGATGCAGATTGTGAATCCTTGAGGGTGGCTTTAACCTTCTTTGGGCAGTGAGCCTTGGCAGTGAGCCTACTACTTTCATTGACTTCTAACAGGGACTGTGTACTGTAATGTAATAACAAGCTCCTAACAGGGCTAATATCTTTTAACAGGGATACTATACTCTCAGTACATTATTTTGTGGGTGTTAATTCCCACCGGGGTTTTACCTTTAACAGGGTTTCGTCAACAACAAACATTATATTATGGTGTTGGCAATTACTGTGTTATTTACTTTTGATGTTATGGTTCATAAAGTTTAAATTTTAATAATCTATTGCACAACTGATTCAGCCCCCCCTCTCAGTTGTCTTGTGGACTGTTATTCCTAAAAATTGGTATCAGAGCTACTGGTCCTCAGAGATAAAGTTTAATAGCTTGAGGTGATCCTGAAGATGACTTACTATAGGAAGGATAGTCTGAAGTTTGATCCTGAAAACTTTGACGGTTGGCAGAACAAGATGAGAACACATTTTCTATGTCTAGAAATTGAGTAATGGATGATCACAAAGAAGAATGTAGCAATAGCGACTTAAGATGAGATGGAAAAGGCTACTGAAGATGAAAATAAACTATTTTACTACAATATGGTTGCAAGGGAATCTCTGATCAGCGCCCTATCTGAAGGAGAATTCATTGAAGTGAAGGACTTGGACTCTGCACATGACATCTGGACAAGACTGGAAGCATTGTATGTTGGAGAAAAATTTACAAAACAAGTGAAGTTGCAGAACTAGAAAACAAAGATGGAATCACTGAAGATGAGAGAAGATGAGAATGTCAGAGCATATGCATAGAGAATTACTAAGGTAGTTACTAGTATTAGGAACTCTAGAGGTACTTACAATGAGGAAGAAGTAATTGCAAAGATTCTTAGATCTTTGACACATGCATATAGAACCAAAGTACAAGCTATAGAGGAGATCATACCTTTGACACTGAACTTCACCAGAGAGATGTTGATTGGCAAGCTTACTACATTTGAGGTCGCAGAAGTAAGAGACACTTTACCTAGATTAGAGTCAGCATTCAAGGCAACTGTGCACAAGAACAAGAAGACCTTATCTATAAATACAAGCAGTAGTGATATAAGAGAAGAACTTGGAGCTTATACTGATGAATGGGAATATATACATGAAGAAGAAAGGAAGCTAGATAAAGTTATGGCACTGATTTCTAGAAGAGAAAAGAGAGGTAAGGGTAAATTTGAAGGAAAACTACCTTTGAAATATTTTTCATGTAATAAGATTGGTCATTTTGCATCTAGATGTCTTACAAGAATCCCAAAGTACAAACCTAAGTTTTTCAATTCTATGTTCTCAAAAGATAAGGAATGTTATTATGCTAGTGAGGGAATATTTGATGATGAGGATGATAATTTTGGTGAGATTGGATTCATTGCTATTAAAGATGATGCACCTATGCATGAGGAAAAAGCCCTATTATCCTGAGTTGAAAAGAAATCTGAATGGGTTATAGATAGTGGATGTTCACACCATATGACTGGAGATAGGAATAAGTTTGTGAGTTTGAAGAAACATGATGGTGGTGTTGTCAGATTTGGTGACAATACTCC
>MU223492.1:936572-952207 GCA_018584345.1 Thuja plicata | reverse complement strand
CAAGCAGATCCTAAAGAAACACATTTTGTTGTTGTGAAAAGAATCTTCAGATATTTGAAAGGAACTGTGGAATATGGATTGTGGTATGAAAAATCTAATGATTTTACTTTGCAGGCTTTTACTGATGCAAATTGGGCAGGTAATGTGGATGAAAGAAAGAGCATAAGTGGTGGTGCATTTTTCCTTGGGAAGAGATTGGTTTCTTGTTTAAGCATGAAGCGAGACTGTATTGCTCAATCTACTGCTGAATCAAAATATGTAGCTACTGCAATAAATTGCACACAAATTGTTTGGATGAAACAAATGCTGGAAGATATTAGAATAATTTTCAAGGAGCCAGTGGTTATTCATTGTGATAATACAAGTACATTAAACATGTCGAAGAATCCTATAATGCACTCAAAGACTAAACATATTTCTATTAAGTATAATTTCTTGAGGGAGAAGGTAGTTGCTAAGGAGATTAAACTGGAGTACATAAGCACAAAGGAACAGATAGCTGATATATTTAGTAAACCTTTGCCAAAAGATTCTTTTGAATACCTCAGAGGCAAGCTTGGGGTGATGGCCCCTCCCAGTGGTAATTAAATGATGCAGATATATATCAGTCTAGTGGATCTCAGAGCTATATTATTCTCTGGACTTGATGTATGGATCTACTCCTTAGGGGGAGTGATCGCAAGAGAACACTATGGAGCACATCTGGGTGATCTTGCCCCTGATTAGACATGAATATTTGACAAAGCTACACCTTACCAAAGACTATAGATGAGTTATGGCACCCTTTTCCATTGCTGCCAAAGGGGGAAGGAATCTATGTGAAAATCCCTACTATTTTGGGGAGATTTATTGAGGATATTGAGAAGATTGTAAAGAGAGAGAGAGAGTAATTTTGGGTTGATGCATATGGATTTTCCCATATGTTTTCATCAATGCCAAAGGGGGAGATTGTTGGATGATATCAGTTTTTGGTGCTAATCATGTTGTTGATACTCATGTTTTGTCACTGATGTCAACATATATTTCTGTGAAAGAAGACAGACTAGTTACTTGACTGGAAGGCGTGTACAGACACTGTACGGATGAAAAAAAATGAGAGATGTTGGATTTAAGGAGAAGAATAAGTTTTGACCTTACATTTAAGGTCGCTTGACTTTATGTTTCATATCATGTATGTTACAGCTATTTTAGTAAAGACTATTTTTCTGGACTGTGACTGTGATTCTGGACAGAGAAGGTCTATGTGTTTCAAGCATATCTTGGTAAGGAAGATGTTTTAGAACTTGAAAACTTAATTATGGAGAGTCGACATATGATGGTGAAATGGGTTGAGTTAAATTTTTATTTGGGTACTGATGACATCAGTTGTGGCGTGTGTTTTGGAGAAGACTTATTTTATGGCCGACTTCAAACTTGTAACATGTGGAAATTAATTATGAGCATGTATTGTGGATCTAGAAGTATTTGTAATTAATTGTAAATATTGTATTCTTGTTATAGGTACCATGTGTATCTTAGCAAGGGCTTATGTAATTATTTGTATGATGGGAAGCCTTAATTGGCCAACCTAGTTAATTGTGTATTAGGAAAGCTTAACTGGCCGACCTAATGGGTTATTGTAAGAGGGTATATATGAGTGATCTTTTAATTTGTGAAAAGTGTGGTAGAGAGAAAAGAGCAGAGATTTGTGAAGCTGCAAAGCTTGACTACTGGATAGAGAGTAGAGTTGGTACTTCATTGGAACTGACCAAGCAAAGACAATTGTTATTAGACAGTTCACTGGATTGTGTATTTTCTGTATACACTTGATGTGGATTGTGAATCCTTGAGGGTGGATTTAACATTCTTTGGGAAGTGAGCCTTGGCAATGAGCCTACTACTTTCATTGACTCCTAACAGGGTCTGTCTCCTAACAAGGACTGTGTACTGTAATGTAATAACAAGCTCCTAACAGGGCTAATATCTTTTAATAGGGATACTATAATCTCAGTACATTATTTTGTGGGTGTTAATTTCCACCGGGTTTTTACCTTTAACAGGGTTTCCTCAACTATAAACACTATGTTATGGTGTTGGCAATTACTATGTTATTTACTTTTGATGTTATGGTTCATATAGTTTAATAATCTATTGCACAACTGATTCACCCCTCCCTCTCAGTTGTCTTGTGGACTGTTATTCCTAACAATTGGTATCAGAGCTACTGGTCCTCAGAGATAAAGTTTAACAACTTGAGGTGATCCTGAAGATGACTTACTACAGGAAGGATAGTCTAAAGTTTGATCCTAAAAACTTTGATAGTTGGCAGAACAAGATGAGAACACATTTGCTATGCCTGGGAATTGAGTACTGGATGATCACAAAGAAGAATGTAGAGTCTTTTTCTGCAAGGTCTTTCAAGGTGATAACTTCAATTTCTTGAGTGGCAATCTCATTGATCTCAAATCCAATGCACTAAAGATGTGTTATCATTTTGTTCTTCCAGTCAAGATAGTTTTCTCCATCAAACTTAGGACTCTCTTTCCTGAAGTATGCCATCTGATCTACCTTAAGCTGTTAGGCTTTCTCTCCAAGGCACTTGGCTCTGATACCAATTGTTAGTATAGTCCCAAAGGATAACTGAGAGGGGGGGTGAATCAGTTATTAGCTACTTAAATTTCTTTTCTTTTCTTAGATATCAATTAACATAAATTAAATGCACATTCAAATAACACAATAGAGAACACAACAATTTTGGTTACGGGGAAACCAAATAGGTAAAAACCCCGGTGGAAATTAGCACCCACAAAGAATTGTACTTGAGTATAATTATCCCTATTAAGAGATCTTGCAACCCTGTTAGGAGTTGTTTTTTACAATGCAATAAGTATAGAGACCTGGTTAAAGTTCGGACGCTGTTAGAGTCTTTTACAAGTAACCCTGTTAGGGGTGAGGACCCACTATCCAAAAGCTCAATGCTAAAATGATGAAGGCTACAACCTTCAGTAAAATAGATATATACTATATCTGGTAGATGAACTGTTTGAGTAGACCTGCTGTCTTGATCAGTTCGAGTGTGTTGTATACTTCCACTTCTTCACATAGATCTTTTCTTGATGAATGAAATGTCTCTACTGTCCCAAAACAACAGACATTCTATCCTGCACTTCTTGTGTCTTTATTCTTCTCATTCAAACTTGGCGTTCATCAAATGAACTACTATAAGTATCTTTTCCAAAGGATGTGATATTTGTCGGCTCTAGGAGTCCCTTCAATAGTACTTTAGTCATCCACATCATCCACGCAACCTAATTAGAAACATGCAACTCATACTAAATAGACGTGACGCTTCACAAAGTCAGCTCCACCAAATTAACTCAAACTTCACGATTCTAATAGAACATGTTTGGCACATTTAGATAATTATCTTTAACTCATAAATAAACATGAATACAAACACGCATATCCCAAAGATAGGTGCAACTCAAGAAATAATGTAATTACATTTTCTATTCATAGATAGTCTTCAATCTCTGTAACTGTCATAACTGATTAACATAAATCTACTAAAACTTCATATCTGACTCGGTGTGAATGCACATAGCATCTAGAACATGTATACACCATGGAAATGAACACACATAGTTCCAGAACATCTGTATTGATAATTGCATATAGAACACTATTGTATATTATATGTTGTCATCAATGACAAACATACAATCAATTATTTGCACAGAAGAAAATCTCCAACATGATATGCACATGTGTATATCATGATACAACTACTGCAAGATCATCAAACCCCTGCAATACAAAGTCATCCTTTCTAGAATATGATATAAGACAAACACCCAACCCATACCAAACCTATTCCCCAACAAATCTGATAACATCCTCACACCGATCAACCCAGCCAAATATAAGGCTAACCTGGGTAGTCTTTTGTCCACTGCATCCGAGTAGCACTCATTAGAATGCTCCTCATCCTCCTCCTGAATTCTCTCTCCATGTAGCACTCTGAGTTCTCTAGCTTGTACTCAGGGATGACCCCTTGAATTAGAACCAACAATATCCTCCATACATCCATTAATGTAGGGATGCCTCTCCTATTGGTAGATGGAAGGAGGAGGTCTCATTGTGCCACCTCTCAATGAGTTTAGTCATCATACCACTATTCGCGCATAGACAAGGCCACTTGTGCACATGGTTCAGTCCCAAAGCCACTACCATAGACCACTCCCTCCAACTCAATTTCTCCCATATCTCCATGGTGGCAGGCCAATGCTCTCATGATCCAAGTGGTGGAAATGTCACCTGCATCCATAAACCAAACCATCAACTTCGTTTTCCCAAGAACAATAGCTCCTCCCCTTTAATAGATTATCCCTAGGGAAACTCATCACCCTATAGTCCCTTTTGCAAGACTTCTTCCCCTCATTCCCTTTCCCCTCCCCCTTGGTATCTCCTAGGCGGAGATATTGGTTTTCTTAGCGCAAATATTGGTTTGCGCTAGCATTGCTCGGTGCAAATTTTGGTCAACCCCTCTCCTTTGACTCTCCCCTCTTGCATGTATATGTCGATTGGGTGATTGACGCTCGTGCTCACACCTAAGCCCTACCATCACTGATAGATACGTTGATCAGTCGATCAACACCCACGGTGATGCTGATCGAGCGATCAACGTTTCCACCCCACTCCATATTCTACCCCTGAATAGTCATACAAACCGCATTAAATTCCTACTAAATAACTAAAGATCAAAATTTAAAGCTTAATTTTTTTTACATACTGCTAGGCCCCAGTCTGGTGGTCACTGGAAGACTCACATGGGCTCTCCAAGCTAGTCCTTCATCCTTGACTCCAATGTCCTTTTTTCTTTGAGCTCTTTTTTTTTGTCTTATGTGAATGTTGAAAATTACCTCTTGTAGGGCCCTCTAGACCTACTTATAGCCCCCTTGCGGACCCAAATTTTGTCCCAGACCCCATTTTTCTTGTCGTTTTCTCCCATCACCCTGTTGGGCATGCAAATTCTTTATTTCTTTATTTTATTCTTCTTTGCCTTTTTTTCAAGAAAATTCACCAAAATTAATTTTTTGCATTATTTTCTCGAGGGGACACACCCTTCCATTGTCGTCACTCTGGCACGACTCCTAGGCTTTCATTTTCCTCCAGGGCATCTTTGTTTCTTTTCTTTGATGCGACGCCATTTTGACATCACATCAAAGAGGGGCAAAATGTAGACGTTTAAAAACATCCTTTCTAATTATATTTACTATTTCCTCTTTATTAATTAATTCTTATTTAATTAATCCTGACTATATAATTAATTTTAATTAGTCGTATTGCCCATTTCCTCTATGTACTTAACTAGATTTATTTAATTAACTATATTGATTATTCTTTTATAGCCCTTAATGTATTTAATTTTTGTTTAAATACATTTTACCCCTTTCACCCCTCTATTTCAATAATTTTATTATTTAAATCCACTCCAATCCTAATCCCTTGATTTAACTAATTCCTAAATAACTAAATCCTAAACCTAGCCTAAACCCCTAGCCTACACCCATCACCATCATCCTTAAACCTACTCCTATGATTAATCTTGGATTAATTATGCTTATCTTTTGGATTCCTACAAAGATTAACCCCCTAATGTTGCTCACACATGTGTGTGCAACCTTTCTCAAGGTGGCTAACCACCTTCCTTAAATACCCACCTATATCCTTACAAGGTTGTACTCTTTTCTATTTGGTATTTTCTCACACATGTACAAGAAACCTTGATCCTTTCCCCTCTTCCACTTTTTCTCCTCTCTTAAGTGACCCATCACTTTCAAAGGTTTCTCACACGTGTGAGAAAATCATGCCCTTTGCATGACCAACTACCTTGCTTGTTTGGCTCTTATGTGGCTTCCACATTTGATTCACCTCAATAATTCCCCTCCCATCCTAGCCCTTCATTTCACTTTGAATCTCAACCGTCCATTTCCCTCCATTTCCTATAAATAGGAGCCTCTCCTCAAGAAAATCATCCATCCTTTTTCATTATAGAATTATTATGCTAGTATTTTGAATCCATCTTTTGCATGTAGTATTATCATGTTAGTTTGTTAACTCATTTTTATATTGTTAGTTTGTGATCATATAGCTTAGAATTCATAGCATATCATAGCATTGAGTTTGTTAGATTCATATCTCATAACAATAGTAGTCTTAGTACACCATCTTGCATTATCATCTTCATCTTGATTGTTTCATCATCTAGTTTGTATTAGTTTTACTATCTCATTCTCCATTGTAGTTGCATTATAGCTTCATTTGATCATTAGTAAACTTTGCATTATCTTGGGGAATGTATAAATCGTGTTTGGAGAGCATATCCATATTCTCCAACTAATGAGAAAATCAATGAGATTGTGGGTGCATCCATTTTGGCTCAATCAGAGGTGTGTGAGGAATCTTTGTTTAGTTAGGATTTTTATTAACATTTTTGCCTTGTTTAAGCTTGACTATATAGGTGGGACTTTGATGCAGGAGCATCTTGGGTCTTGGCAATCTTGTATTAACCAAAAATAAGTTTTTTTGGGTTCAGTAGCTTATTGGAGACTGCTCGGTAAAGTGCTCGGTAACTGTTCATTTTTGGTCGGTTGAAGGTTTGTTGGTTCACTGATCGAGCTCAGTTACTTATTGTGGCTGGCTTCATCAGCGAGTCTCGGTGGTTGTTCTTGACCGCTCGGTGGTTTCACCGATTGGTCTCTGTTGCTGGGTAGTCTTTCTCACCAAGTTGGTTTTTGGATTTTGGATCTTGTGGCCAACATGTGCATTTAATTTTCATAGTGTAATTAATGTTGGGGTCTCTCATTGGGATTCATGTGGACCTAAATCTAGGTCATTGTTGTTTCCTATGTTAGATCTTTAAGATCTTTTGGGGCTGACCTTTTCGATAGCCTTTTGTATAAAAGTAGTGTTATGTTCTTAGATTTGGGAGGCAGTTCTAGATAGCACTCAGTTAGAAGATTTGGATCGAGGGTTTGTGACCTCGCATGTATGAGGACTGTTATGTAAAGACTTTTGATGTATTTGGTCGTAACCATGAAGACCTTACAACCCGACATGTATGAAGTTTGATGCAATAATAATAGAATTATGTATTCCTTCTCTCCCTCTCTGTGTTTTAAAGCTTCTGTGTTGTATTATGCAAGCTGGTCTGGTAGCTGGGAGTGCCCTTGGCCCTAGTTGCTATCCCTCATTGCATCAGATTTTCAAATATATAGACATACCGGAAAAATAAATAATATTAAAATATAATGTAGAATAAGAGAGGTAAAGTGACAAAACACAATAGCATAAAGATTTAATGTGGTTCACCCAATGTGAGCTACATCCACCAAAGAAACAAATCATTCACTTCTTTTCTATTATCCAACAAAGAGAAAATTATAATATGATATCTTTCACATTACACAATCACTTATTTATAGTCCTTTAAAGGAGTTTACAAAGGTTGATTTACATGCCAAAATAATAGTCGAATCTTCATTAAAGAATAGTCGATATTTGTTTTGGGACGTTGCCCCCGAAAACCTTTGGTTGGAAGCATTGCCCCCAGACCCCTACTATGGCTCTGCCCCTGGGCCCTGTTGAAGGGGCTCTGTCCCCATTGCACTCCCTTGTTAATTGATTTGGGGGCAAAATACGGCTGACAAAGTCACTAAAATTGAAGTCGAGCAACATGATCAATTGCCACATACCAACAATCTCCCATTTGGAGAATGATCATGCTCCACACCAGACAAAGTGATCATATTTTTGAAGAGAAAGCACACAAATTATACAATTACAACCACATAGAAGTTTAGGGCCACTAATATGGGGATAAAGGCTATAAAGGTGGTTTTAACCTCAAAGAGAGCATTGTATCTATATTCTAGCCTATCAAAACCCTATCACAATTCTGTGAAATGTGATAGTCACAATGTTATTTGATAAAGAATCTAATGTATCATGATTGTATTAAACATATATGTGTACATTATCTTTTCCTTTGTAAGGTAATTAAATTTAATACAATCATAAGACAAAAAAAATGTCAATTCATATAAACAATCAAATTCTTTTATTAAAATATGCAATATAGTTCATGCAAAGTTATGAATCCTACAACTATCTGACTATCAAGAGCTCACTCAAGATAACAATTTGTAATTAGTGTTTTATTCTTTCTTTTTCGATAACCTAATCATTTCCTTATTACAAGTAACATTTATGCTTTGTTTCAATGCATATTTTTATATACTATTATTCATATTTTAATACATTAAAACTCTACAAATATAAATCTAATATAAATCCTAGGATCAAACCACATAATTTACACAATTTAACCTTAATATTTTTCATCACATATAACTTGGTTTAACCTAATATTCTTCATCACTCTTATATTTGAGTATTGATTGCTTTAATGGTAGAGGGGGCTGGGTCAAATTCAAGCTCAACAATATTCTTCGAAAAAGTATTAAATAAATTGAAAATACCACATTTACACGTGGGATAATTCTTCCTTTTCTAGGAGTACACGATTCCCTTTATATTTAGTATACGACTAGATTCTTTTCATTATTTTTATAATTATTATCTTATTACTGATTTGACAATATGCTTTATCGCTAACTAATGATGAGCATAATTAAAAGAATAAGAATAGATGGAAGTTAATGAGAAGTAGGCTATACCAAATGCGTGAAGATGAAGAATTGTTGGAACTTGGTATCATTCAGGGTGGGGCATAATATCATACATTCTTCTCAAAGTACAATGACTCTTCTTATGGTATACATGTCATTTTATCTTTTTTCTACAAAGTACAATGATGCAAATGCCATGGTCATAAGTGTGCATTTTTCTTTTTTTACACAAGTACAATGATGAGAGGCATTTTCCCCTTCTTTCTACATTATTGACTCATTGCCTAGGTATGAAACCCAATTGAGCTTAAATACAATTTTTGGACAATCTTTTTATGAGAGTGACATGAATAGATATATGAGTACTTTCAACCATGAAATGAGAGTGCTAGGAAGCTTATCCCAATTTAGATTGTATAAATAAAAGTTGATTGATGGTTAAGACATGACTAGATATATGAAGACTTTTAAGGATGAAATGATAGGTACTAAGAAACTTATTCCAATTTGGATTGTATAAATTAAAGTTGATTGAGTGTTAAAGCACGAATAGATATATGAGGACTATTACTAGGAAACTTATCTCAATTTGAATTTTATAAATTAAAGTTGATTGAAGGCTAAAGATATGATAGTGAACTCTACATTGTTCATGTTAAGTCTTTTTTAGTTTAAATATTCTTTTGAAAAATTCTTTGATACGATTCTATATTCACCTATAATATTCTTTAGAATGAGAGGTGTTAAGGAAACTTATCCTAATTTAGATGATTGTATAAATTAATGTTGATTGGAGGTTAAGAAAAGTTTATATATATATATGAGGACTTTTAATGATGGAATGAGAGGTAATAGAATTTTTTTCCTAATTTGGACTATATAAATTAAAGTTGATTGAATGTTAAGATATAAATAGACATATAAGAAGTCTTAACCATAAAAAGAGAGGTAATAGGAAATTTAATCCAATTCAGATTGTATAAATTAAAATTGATTGAAGGTTAATATATGATGGTGAATTGTATTTACCCATGTTAGGTGTTTATTTATTTTAAAGATTATTTTGAGAGATTCTTTGATATGATTATGCGGTCACATATAAAATTCTTTGTATTTTTCTCAATTTTTGTTTTTGTTTATATATATATATATATATATATATATATATATAATCTTTCAATTTTGCATCCTTTGAGTCATTGGAAATTTCAATGATGAACTCCCACCTATTTCTCATAGTCATTGAGAGCTGCTTTGGTATAATTTGTTCAATGAATTGTTATGTCCTTTTATTTTAAATAGATTTGTTTAAAAACTCATTCATATATGATCATTTAGAATCATATAATTCTAAGAATCATTCCTTGTAGGAACACTACTATTGGAGTGTTGACATCCAATTTGAAATTGTCCATGACTATATGAATTGCCTTATTAACATTTTAACCATGTATCCCTACTAATTTATCCTTCACCCTATGATCTCTTTTTCTTTGCTACCTCGATCAAGTTAATCTTAAGATTTAGTAACAAAGGTATCTTGCCTATCTATATTTTCCATCTTTATGTATTATGGAACTCTTGATTATAATCCATGGTGACCTATTTGAATTCATTGTCTTTATCCTTATACTATTGTGTTAACCAATTTCTAGCTATATGCATTATATAATTGATAAGAAAGTATCATACCCCCTTTCTAAAAATAAAAGTCTTCTATCCAAAAATAGTTAGGATATATGGATAGACCAAGATTCAATATTATTTTTGGTGATTTGGTTAAATAAAAAATTATATTTAATCATCAAAGGACATTTTAAAATATTAAATTCTCAAATGTGGACATGGGATATGGAAGAGCATAATGCGGCTTTAGAAACTCTTTATTGCCTTATGATAAGGCAGACACATGGCATAATTTATTTGGAATGGAAGAAATTTGTGGATACTTGGCACCAAGAGTTACATATAGCTCATGCAAAGGAATCTATCTCCTTGGTCATAGATTCCAGGTTTCCAAATTGGAAACTAAATATTTTCCAATAAAACCTAAATATGGGGTTCATTTTGTATCATTCACTTGTTATTTTGTTGATACAATTTATTGTTATTTAGAGGCTAGTAGAATTGTGGAGAAGACTTGACTCAAGAACGAGATGTTGACGGTTTCTAAGTATACTAAGTGTTACAAGTATGGTTGTTGTTACACCAAAAGATCGACCTTTCAATGTCTGATACAACCGCTAGACTTATAGAATCCACAATTGGTGGTTAGTCCCTTGTCACGAATCCCGAGGGGAGTGCTGACTATTTTGCCAATAATCTCCCCCTCAGTGTTACCTGACGGGATTCAAACCTGTGACCAAGCTATGATACCACTTGTTACAAGTATGGTTTCCATTGCACTAAAAGATTGACCTTTCAATGCCCGATACAACCACTAGACTTATAGAATCCACAGGAGGTGGCTAGTCCCTTGTCACGAATCTCGAGGGGAGCGCCGACCATTTTTCCAACACTAAGAACATGAGTCATAGATTCATCATGGTGTACTCTCATGTAGAGATTACTATTATGTAGAAAATTTAATATTTTGCAGTTTTCTTCATGCAATGTGTAACAGTTTATGAGTAGATTTGTTTGGATAGTTTTGGGATTGCATTTTTCAATTTGTTGTAGTGTTTGATAAAAATATGGAGGTTGTTGATTTCTATTATTTCATTTCCTAGGTTGATGTTTTATCATTAGGTAAATATTTTTTATATTGGTCGAAGTTTAATCAAGAGTAGTGTGGTTTTGTAGTGCTTGTTGGCATTCTATTTGAGAGTATTTTGGGTTCTCTTTTAATTTGAGTTCGAGGATTTTATTTTCAAACTTGATCCCATGATATTTATTTTCTTTTTAATATATTTTCTTTCATGCATGTATGAATATCATATTGTGCAAGTATAGAAAGGTTTTAGTGTGTTTCTACACATTTCAAGCTTATTGGGTGTGTTAGATTTGACAATTTTGTAAGGAAATTAAGGTAACCAAACAAATTCCTACACCAAGAGGAGGGTTACACAAAAACCTTCTCAGATATTTATAAAAAACTATATAAACTTAGCAAAAATGAACATAAATAACATGCATATCACAACATAATGATTGATGTGGGGAGAACCCTTTTGGGAGAAAAACTCCACTCCAAAAGTCACCCAATGTATTATTAAAAAAATATATATTGTAATATACTTGCAAAAAAATATTCTTATAGGAGTATCACCTATAGAGATCTAGAGGCAACTCAACAAGTATCAAACTCTTACACACAACCTCTATCTCACACACCTAATATATAGGAGTTACAATACAAGAATTTTTTAAATGGTATTACAAAACCATGGGTTAAAATTTGACTAAAAAGTGGTTCCCATATTATCTCCAATCAATGATGTCCTATGACATGTCAAAACACACACCAACACATGTAATTCTCTCTTATAGCTCATTTATGTGTCCAACACATTTTTTATATATCTTAAGGAGACCCAACTTTTGAAGGCCATAAATTTTAAATTGGGTATCCAATTGATGAATTGATTGAAGCCCTATAAATATTTTGGCATACGCTATCAAGATATATCATACTTTTCTAGTTACAAACATTGTTGGGCCATTTAGAAGCCTCAAAATTGACTTTGAGAATTTTCTTTAGCAACTTCAAAAATAGAAACTTTAATATCTTCAAATCTGGACATGATCTTCTAATACAAATTTACTGGCATGTTTATCTGGTCAATTTGGATCTTTAGAAAAAAAAAATTATCAATTCATGCTCAAATGTAAAACTTACTATCAATGATAACGTTATTTAAATGCAAGGTTGGGACACTATTTTTCTATAAAATTTTGCATGCAGAATTGTAATTAAAATAAAGAATGATAAACCTATGTTACTCAAAAGATTTTGACCATAAATTTGTGTTTATTTTATATTCATTTACATGCATGTTAAATTTGGTGAAGTTTCAAGTTATTTTTACTAACATATTGTCAAATCATGTGCATAGTTTGTAATATTTCTTGTTAAATATTTGCAGGAGTTTCAATTTAATTTGAAAGACTCGATTTCAAAGGTGTTTTGATTGATTAAGTTAATCTCACTTTCAGACGCTTGCTAAATTTTGACTAAACTATCAATTGATTTAATTTGGGATATTACAATAGTGTTAGAGATTTGATCTTGATAGTTTGAGGGTTTACTCAACTTGTTAGCCTTTAGGGTTTCAAGTTTTGATCATGGTAGATTTCTTTAAATATCTTATCTTGAGTATTGATAATGTAATATTAACACTCAAAATTAAAAAGTAGTTTGATTAATATTTGAATTATAAGAAGTATATTACATTTTATGGATATATAGAGCTCACAAGGAGAGAAACGCCTCAAGAAGAAGAGGTTTTCAAAAATTCTAAGTAGAATCTTCTAGCAAACAAATTTGAAGAATCATTTGGAGATTATTAAATGAGAAGAATAAACGAAGAAAAGTTTAAAAAATATTGAAAAATAAGGGAACAAGAAGAATATGTGAAGGTTGATTCACAAGATTTCACAAAACAAATCAATAAAAAAGGAAGAGAAAAGAGGCTATACCCAAAAATCTAAAGGTAAAAATTCATTGATTGAAGATCCTAACTTAAGTTCTAATCACTAAATGTTGTAGCCTATAATTTAAGGAGTCAAGGATGAAGGTTTAGTTTTACAATAAATTTTTTTAGAAGAATATTATGAGGTTATACATTCAAAGGTTTTAATAGAGAAGTTTTCTAATTTTGAAAATGGAACCAAGGAGGATGTTTGGGATAACACTGAGTGGGAAGCTTGGAGTCATAAGAATGAAGGTATCAAGTATATCTTAACCATACATGATGAAACCATGGGAAGGAGGGGCCTTAAAAGATTAGTTCAACTGTATAGCAAGAGTCACACAACAAAAAAAACACTTCAAACAACAACAAGAGATTGATAAAATGCAAGATCCAATGTTCACATTAACACAGATTCATGAAATTACATAGAATTAGCTAGCAACATGCAGGATTACATTCCAAGCATACATTCCTGATTACATAAAGAAATATAAGCTAATCTTCATTGCTAACCTTTGTGAGGTTAATATAACTATTGCTACCTCCTAAAGAAATAATTACAACATATATAAAGACAATCATAATATAACCAAGTCGGTCAAGATCTATCACATTCCCCAACATGGGAAAACGTAATATGCAAATAGGTGAAGACCCAAAGCATGAGGTGCTACTCCAGAAAGATGATAAATGTAGTTCACATGAAGAGGGAGGTCGTCCATGAGCCCGCAATCAACAAATGATACACCAAGAGGGTGTTGACTGGACTTTGTGACCGGTCTCATCAATAGATGATAAGTTGTCACCGGGTACTGGGGTACCAGCCAACTTTGCCTGTAAAGGTTGTCCAGGGAATAAATTCTCTAGGCCTTCAAGCACCTGAGTGTCAGGTCTCGACGGTGCAGGGAGCTAAGTTGGGTAAGTGACTATTTTTGTTCGGGGGAATAGCTAGTTTTGACTCATCTTCTCCAGGGATTTCATTGGTAGGTTGGGGTTTCCTGCAAGCATGCATGAGTTTACCAAATAAAAAAAAAAGATAGATCAAGTTTAGGAGTTTGTTACTTCTACTTATAGTCATGCAACATATTTCCAACATAAAAAATGCTCTAATGAACTACACTAAATACTGAATGCATACAGAACCATCAGTTCATACATATTCAATAGCAAGGGGAAATGAGACCATCTAATCTAACAAAACATCAGAGCAAAGGACATTAGAAACATACAACACAAAAGAGATATTGCTAACTCGGAGATTAGAACACCAACAACATCATTGCCAAAAAACCTTCCTTCTTCATTAACATGTTGTTCCAGCATCACTGGTGTGTGCATCAATGGCTCCAAGGGAGCATCTAACTACTAAGAACTACTGAGCATTGAGCTCCTGCAACTACTATAAATGAAATGTTGAAAGTATTGGACTGCAAAATCATCAATTTTGCTGACCCTTAAATGAGGTCAGACTTATTATTTATACACATAACTTGCCCTAAAACTGACCTAATCTAACTATATACCCAACCATTAAAATATAATATCCGGTGGCCGGTACTACCTGCACCACTTACAATCACCTCGAAAATTGCAGAGGTCTGACAAGTCAGAGCAAGAAGACAAGAAGAAAGGATGGAAGAATCAACATTGAGAAGAGTTTCAGAGTAAGAATATAATAAATCTAATTTTCCCAGAGTTTGAGGTGTCATGCCCCACAAGGAAACCGGGGAAGAGAACAAAAATTCTCTTTGTAAAAGAAAACCTAAGAAATTTTTTTTTTGAACTTTTTAAAAGAATTATGTGAACAAAACTTTAAACTTAGATTCTTCCCAAAGTTCCCTTCTAACTTAATGCACCATTCATTTAAGTCCATCTAGTGTGCTAACAATTGGATGTACTTTTTAAGCAAACTACATCATATCATTTTAAGATTTTGTATTAAGAAATACCTAAGTACTTTCATTTCAATTTTCCATTTAAAAACCATCTAGATTCCTAAGTATTCTTTATGAACAATATAAACTTTAAATCAAATGGAATCATCTAAATCATTTGATACATTGAAAATAATACATTTGTTTTTCAATAGCCTTTTTCACTTAATCAATAATAAGAAACATACTACTAGACTTGAAATGTTACCAAATCCTTTTCTTTTCCAACATACATCTTAAACATAAAGTTCACATCTCCCTTTTCCCCTTCCTAAATCTACCCATTCCAAATACATCATTTTAAATTATGTGAATGATTACATTACATTCATCTCCTCATGGGAGGTAACAATAATTTACATCATGGAAGATAATCACAAGGCCTTCATTCTTCA
>MU223492.1:920043-930900 GCA_018584345.1 Thuja plicata | reverse complement strand
TAACCATAAATGAGCATATCAATCATATCATCATCCACAAAATATAAATGTAAATGTATAGTTCTAACCATAATAATAAAATGTCCAAGTCAAAAGTCCAAGTATCACCGTAGGAGAGGGTATTACATGAGGCTACATGCCTCGTCAATTCAAAATGCGACTCACTGTCTTCGATGCACCAGGTAGTCAATGCTAGAGTGGCGCCTTGGGAAAATCACTTGCCAGAGCCATCCCTCTACCTGATATGCCTTATCAAGATCACCTACTTTCTGACCCCTTTATTAACTGTTGGATAATGACCAGTTAGGTTTGGGGAACCTGGACATGGGTCACTGAAAGAATACAAAACTTCAGATCCAGAATTCCAAATTTTGGGAGCTTATGCTCAAAGAATAATGAATATTCAAAAATGCACCCTGTTGGTGAGAATCTCCAGAATCTGGAGAACACTATTAATCCTTATATGCCTTAAATGCTTCCAGGAGCTGGGCAACTCCATCCTCATCAATGTCCTTAATGTCGGCCTGGCAGTACTTGGTTACCTCCATTTGTTTTCCCAGATCTAGGGTGTTTTCTTTGAATTCGGTGGCCATCTTTGTGGCATCATGGGCCCGAAGCATCATGCGAGTTATGCATGACATCTTTGCTCCGTCCATTCCTTCCGGGGACTGATATCGAGACTCCATTAGCTCATCAAATTTCCCTACAACATATTCCTCTAGAGTACACATTTTAGTACTAAAGGGATCAACTCCTGAAACTCTTGTAACAAACGCCTTATATAAATTTAAAGAATATTCAACCTCTAGAACTTTATCCCTCAGGGCCCCTACCAGTTGCTTTCTTATGTCCAATTTGAGATCAAGTCTGGAGTGCTAGACCCAGATAAAATCAAAGGATTCTTCCCCCAAAATTCCATCCTTGGTGATGGCTTCCTCTCTGAGACCCATGAGTTGTCCTAACTCACTCATCCATGCCTCGTATTGATCAGTCTCTTCCTCCCAGAGAGAAATTGTATTTTTGACTCAATGCAAAATGTTATCAGCCACGTATAGGTTCGAGATTGTTGCCACTAGGAAATGCCAGACATTTCCTGCCTGTTCGGCCACCCAATCATCAACCGCCCATGCCTTCTTTTTCATGTTTCTTAGCACGTCTATGTCACCTTGTGAGAACAGTGCCCCAGATGTAGAAGCTTCTAGAGGGATGGCAGTTATCGATTGTGCTAGCTGTGTCAAAATCCCAAGGATATTTGTGCTCTTTTCTTTTTCCTCCTTTATTTTTTGGACTTGTTTATCGTAGCGGGCCTCAATCGCCTGGCTAGCTTCTTTCAGCGAGTCTGGTTCACCATGCTTATCCCTCTTCCCCAAAGGTACCCCTATAAAAGTGTATTCCACAGTGCTCACTGCTGCTTCCCCTTTGTCTAGGAGAGGTGTCACGATGACCGCGACTGTATCTCCGCTCGGACTAGTCTGAATGGAGTGGAGTGTCTGGGCCTTCTTTGGCTTGGGAGTGCCTTGTGCTTGTGCCATCATCTCAGCTAGGGAGAGATGGGATTTTACCATTGTTGGGGCCTTTCTCTTCTTAGAGTCTACCAACCATTGTGGTGGCGGGGGTGGTCTTGCTAATAAAGATTGATCATTGGTATCCCCTCTGGGGTTCTGTTGTTCACCCTTGATGTTTAGAGTCTCATCGGACTCTTTTTCCTGGTTCCTAGGATTATCCACACTGTCCACCTTTTTGGCATTAATATTCTCTGTTTCGGTGCTCTCGTCCAAGGCAACGTTGGTAGAATCAACATGAATATCTTCAGGGTTCTCCCCCTCCTTCTACTGCTGTTGTTGTTGTTCTTCTCTGACATCATCTTCTAGGACATCCTCCTCTATTGGCTTATCCTTTGGAGGTGGTGAAGGTGTCCGAACTGGAACTACTTGTAACATCACCGAGATCACCTGGCCGAATGTTATGCTACCCTAGGTGGGTAGAGGTGTCTAGAGCATGGAAATTGAGGTTACGATTGTTCCTGTAGGTCTGGTTCCCCCAGCTGAAACCAACTCCTCATTTTGTACTTTCCCCTTCTCTATTTTAGTCTCCAAGATAGGGATTTCCTGGACATCTAGGATGTCCACTTATTCCAATTCCTTTTCCTCTTCTGCACAGACCTCTTGCTCCACGAAAAATTCCTTTTTCAGAATCTCCCCAACAGTGGGGGTTCTTTCTTCTTCTTGGGTTGCTATCTCCTCTACTACCTTCCCAATATCCCCTTGTAAATTTACAAGTTCATCAATCTTGAATATATCGTCAAAGTCATCATGCGGAGGGGAGGTCTCCAAGGGATTCTCTGGTTGTTCTTCAAGCTTAGGGGAGTCTAAGGAGATTACTTGAACATCTAGGATGTTGGGCATCCCGAGGTCTACTTCCACCTTTGGTTGAGGAAAATTTTTATTTTTCTTCCTCCTTGTCACCAATGGGGGCCCGACATCCAAAATGGCCGCATGCTCCTCTTCCGCTCCTATCCCTGTTACCCAGACCGTTAGTTCTACAAGTGAAGGGGAGCCGAAAGGGAGGGTAGGTTATACTTTAATAACTAGGAGGCCCAACCGGGTTCTTATAGCCTCCTTCATCTGGTGGGACACTGCTAGTTGAAGCTACAATTGTTCCACGATGGGAACTGTGGATGGGACCTGGGTGGGGTCCCAACTTTTCTCTTTCCTCTATCTTTGTCCTGCACAGAGGTATTGGTCCCAAAAGTGGATCCCTACAAAGATGGGGCAACTCTTCGAGTAATTTTCGGACACACCTTCTGAAAATATGTATGGCTGTGTTCAATTACATTCTGGGTGATGTCCTTAATGGACGGGCCTTCCGGGGTATCCTATTTCACTAGAGGGAGAGCCATTTTTTCTACTCCCTGTGCCTTGTGCTATGGGTCTTCTGTGGATCCGGTGTCCAAAAATTCCTTAGGAAAATTTTGAAGCTTGAGGTGCTTCATCATGCCTTGTGTCATCCAAAAAAAATGTCGGTTCCAGACTTCAAAATCATCTTGGAAGTCTTCCCAGAAATCTTCCAAGTGAAGCTCGTGAGGGTCTGCTACCCGGGGAAGTGTCGTTGCTATCTTATCCAGTGGATCAAATTTCTTCCGCTTCAAGTAAAACTCTGTCAGCCACAAACACTTTAGTTCGCCGCTATGAGGCTGCAAGTATAGTTCCGCATGTTATTGGGAATAGAATGTTAGTGACCTTCTTCAATGAAAATAAGGCATGTAGCTCCAAAATTTTTTTGCAATACTCTAAAATAATTATCCTATCCCCATAATGTTTGGTCAATGGGTAGGGTTTCCCAGAGAAGCCGGTCACCTGAATGTAAGTGTGTTGCTGAAATTGAATGTAGTAATGGCCATAAGTGTTGACCAGAGTCATTGCCTCCTTTTAAAGCTGGTATCTGGCATCCCAAGTGGGTGTAAGAATGTTTTAGTAAACGAAGGCATCATTTACTCTACAAAAATTGGGGAAACTGGCCTCTCATTGAATCTGTGGTAAATAGTCCCATGGAGCATTCTATCCCTTGCCAGTCCCAATCTCGCCGACGGTGAGTAGTCCCCTAGTGATGGGGTGTTGTTGCACTAGTGCCCACAAGACATAAGAATTCATGTAAAATTTAAGGGATCGGGTGACCCTAACGAGCTGGGAGTCCACGTGATTGGCGATGATTATTGTCCAATTGAAAGCCTGACTGCCGGAGGTGATACCAAACAAGAAGTAATACATCCATGCTGAGAATTCTCGGGCATGGGGCTTTCCAAAGACTCTGCATAATACGATGATCCCTATTTTTATACTCTCTTTGAATTATGTATGGGGGATCTCCAGCTTCATCTTTTTGTAATCCTTTCTGGGAGTCTTTGTTAGAAACACTAAGAGGGGGGGTGAATCAGTGTTTATCTATTAATTATATTTCAGCCAATTAAACATATATCAAATGTGCATCCAAAGAGACATAACACAAGAACACATAACACATGATATTATTACAGAGAACCTTGATCAGAGGAAAACTCCGGTGGGGATTAGTACCCACAAATATTGTACTAGGTATAATGAACCTGTTAAAGTTACTTTGCCCTGTTAGAAGAAGTCTTTACAAATTAAGTACAATGACCTAGTTAAAGGTTTGACCCTGTTAGGAGTCTTTTACAAAACCTTGTTAAAGGTATATGGCTCACTGCCCAATAAGATGAAGGCTACAACCTTCTGAATGTTGATATACACTATATCAAAAATGAACTGCTGTAATGACACTACTGTCTGATCAGTTCCTTGTATGCGAGAATCCTCTTACTCCTTTAAAGAGCTATATCATATACTAACTTCATAGTATTGTCCCTCTGTATCTTTATCTTACATAATAATCGACACTTCTTTCATATGTTTACATTACATACTTATATATGCAAATCTGAATAGGCGCGACCCAAAACATAACATTAGTCAGCCCTAAAACAAAATATACAACACTTCCAAACAAGTCAACCTAAGCATGTTTACTACAACATTAATTACATTAATAAAAACTTATAACTAAAGGCTCTTATCCATTACATTACAAAATCATTTGCACTGATCAAAACTGCAGTTGGCTTCCATGCTCTGTTTCCTAGACTGCAGATCTACTAATCTGCCCGTAACTTTTCCGTACTGATGTTTCATACTCTGCGCATTAGGATCTAGCATGTATATACACCATAGAGTATATAACTAAGCATGCATGCTTTGGTGTGATCTCTAACACATGCACTGACATATTGATCTCTGTATGTGTCTGTCTACCCTGTTTTCACACTTAGTTATTTTGTCTTTCATAACAGAACTTAAGTATGACTTTGTTGCCATAATTGACAACACAAAATAAGTCATGCTTCCTCAGGAAGTCAACTTTCCAACAGTCTTAAGACAGTTGGTGTTGAGATATTTTCAAGCTGCTTGAGGGAGCTTCTCAAATTCATTTACTGCCAAGGTCCGGGTGATAAGGGGATCCATAGCCCCAAAGAGAATGTTGCAATGTCCAGAGACACCATGGGTGTTGGATAACCTAATAGAATAGGCACGGAAATAATGACAGCTCAGACAGCTATGTTGTAGTGTTCTTCCAGTGTGAGGATGAGCTCCAGAGCTAGCACTGAGCAGGGGAAGCAAGTGGCCTTAATGATTCTAGAGGAGGCCACATTGAGTGCCATCAGATCTCCAGCCTTGCGCTGTATGAACATTATTTTTACCGGGGTCTGCATTTTTTCCCATGCTCTGACACTTGTGTCGGTAACCAATTGAAGCTTGCAATCGACCTTCGATGCCAGAATGGATTCTCCCTTCAAATATTTCATTGATAGTGGGAGTTTTTCTAAGGCCTTTTCAGCCTTTGTCCTGATAGCTACCCTGGTCGAAGCAGTAGTGAGGAGTTCCGGGCTCCCGGGTGGGAAGATGCTGATGCTTCAAACATTATTGATGGGTTATTCTTGTCAACCTGCAAGACTAGACGACCATCAGTATAGATAATATAATAAAATTCTGGATTCTGTACATTTCACCACCACTTTGCATCTATCCTAAAAATGGTGTTAGTTTGCATCAAACCCTAAAAAGTTATATATAATTAAATGAATTAGGAATTTGATCTATGCCTGGGCTTCTAGGGATTTTAGCTCATGCGATGAAATGAAATAAAGACCAAAGGGAAACTTGGGACTCGGAGTCCAGAAAACTAACCATTATTGACATAACTAGAAATTTGCCATACTAGGCTGACCTAGGTATGAGATGTGGTCATGTAGTAAAGGGATTAATGGCATTAACTTCGACAACTGTTTGAACACGTGAGAGAATGAATGCCACTTGGGCCAGTTTTGAATGCGCATATGTGGGAGAATTAACTAGCCATTAAGGCTGAGCTAACGGAGGAGAGAGAAAACCACCATGGTTCAAACATGTGAGGTGTCGAGTTCAAACTAGGAAGACATCATACGAGAAAGCTCCAAACTTGGGGTTTTTACGTGTGGAGCACGACGAGCTCACCACCAAACAAGAAGGAAGGATATACAAAAATGCACAAAACTACACAAAGGGCCAAAGCACATAGAGGGTCGAAGCACAAATTGTAGACCAACCCAAAAAAAACCTATACATAGCCATTTACAGATAAAAAATGACCTTTATAGGGTATATACAAGCATTTACACTAATTTTACATCTGCACAGAAGGAGGAAAACCCTCTAGTAGAGCTGTCCCACCAACGGGAGGCGACAACAAGAACAAAATGAAAAACCAAAAACAAAACAAAACACCATGTTGACGGACTCATTTTTAATGTTGAGCATATTGATCACATTGTCATTCTTGGAATAGGTGTAGTTTACCTCATTACCTTTCCCTTTGGATGTTTCTCCTTGATTATAATTGGGGAATGGTTTATTAAATGTTGTGTCATCTTCATTCGTAGTGTGTCCATCCACCTTGATCTTACCCCCTTCAATGAGGTCCTGGATAACATGCTTGAGCTTGAGACAATTATTTGTCTTGTGTCCCTTTTTTTTGTGGAAGACACAGTAAGAGTTATCATCCCACTATCTGGGTTTGACCATTGGTTCCCAAGGTTTAGAATCAAGAATCGTAAGGACCTTGTTATCCACCAATGTTTTTAAGATGGTCTCAAGAGGTTCTCCCAAAGGTGTGAATGTTCTTTGGGGTTTGGAATTCCATGTTCGTCCCTTGTCATTATCATTGTTGGTTTTGGGAACGGGAGGTTTTATTTTAGCCTCCTTACTTGCTTGCATACCATTGGTAAGATTGAATGCTTCAGTTTTGGAATTAAGGTTAGAAGCATCAACCACCCTGTCATTGACAACATTTTTATTTTGTTTCCACCATTTACGCTTAGAATTGGAGCTACTTCCTTTTCTTTCATTTTGAAGGGTGATCTCCCACTTTTTGACCATGACCTCTTCGATACAGAGAGAATTCTTAATCATCCTATCGAAGCTAGGAGAATCTTGCATTTGGAGAGCATAGCTTAATTCAGGTATGAGATTATTAACAAAGATCTCCATCTTTTCCATTTCAGGGATGACTCTTGAATATCGTGCAAAGATCTTCCTCCATCTTTGTAGGAAGTGTGTAAAGGATTCTCCCATTTTCTGCTTGGTGTTGCATAGATCCATCATGGTGACGTCATGTTGAATTTTGTAGGAGTAATGTTGAATGAACCGTTGCATCAATTCCTCAAATGTTTTGACTTTAGGATTCAATTTTGAAAACCACTCCATGGTATTTCCTCCTAGACTTCCTGGAAATAGTCGCATGAGGTAAGTGGGTTCATGCATATACTCAATTCTAAGAGCACAAAATTCTCTCACATGGTCATGTGGATCGATTTCCCACTTGTATTTGTCATATTTTGGTCTTGCCACATTAGGAGGAAATGGAATCATTGTGATACTCTTATCGAAAGGAAATGGACAAATGACATCCAAAGAGTATTTTGTTTTTGGTTTGTGCTTCTCTTGTTTGAGGTTTGTGAGCTTGGTTTGCATTTGATTGAGCTATTTGGTAAGGATAGATATGGGGTTTGGTACTTCCTTTTCTTTGTGATCATTCACATCATAATCCTGGGGTAGTTTGACACTCGTAGATGCTAAATGGAGGAAGTATTTTTCTTTGTCATCTCCAATTATCCGTTCCAACAGCTTGTGGACTCTTTTGCTTTGTTTTAGCTTCTTGTATTTGTCTTCAGGGATTTCTTCATCACTATCTGACCCAAACGGATTATGTTCAAACTTGGGTCTTTCTCCCTCTTCTGTGCCTATGGATTGTGCTTGTTTTCCATCATCGTAACCCTCAAAGGCCTTACTCCAATCGTTAGTGTTGCTGCCCATTTGAGGTGAATCAAGATCGAACAGGGAATTGTGAGAAGTTTCTCCTTGAAAGTGTGATTTTTTAGGAGGCACTTCTGATTCTTCGGTTGTACACTTATTGCGCCTTGTGTTAACCATGAAGTTCGTTTCTCAACTTCGTCAACATTTCCCAATAGTGTTAGCAAGGATCCCAGATCGTTCAAGTGGGTGTGTCTAGGTAGAAGTCACTATTTTTTTGTTGGTGGATGTAAATGATTCCAGCGTCAGAGGGTTAGAATGCCCTGATAGTGAGATGGGAACCAAGTTGTTGATAGAGAATGGGTAGACCACACGTATTGAACTGATCGTGAAAGACTGACTGAGCATGCAAGGTAGACATTTTGAAAGTTTTGAAAATAATAGCACGGAGACTAGAAGAGACAATAGGGACCAGCCAAAGAGAAAAAAGGGTACCTAAAACAAGTGAGACTTCCTAGGAAAAGCTGCTAGAAATGCCCACTGTCTAGGATGTGAGCTCCCAGATATGATCCTCTAACGAAACCAGATACGATCCTAAACCCTGGATACGATCCTAAAAACCTGGATACGACTATATGCTTGACCAAATACGATCCAATGCACCAGATATGATCCAAAATACAGGATACGACTTAGGAAAAATAGGATGCGATCTTATGATGGTTTTGTCAGTTTTGGTCCATTTTGAAAAATTTGCTTTTTGAGGAACGTGAATTTGTTTGCTTCCAAATTGCATCAAGAGGTATTGTAGGGCGTGAAAAACACTTGTACTCCAGGGTATGAAATTTATTGATTGTTGTGATGAGCTTATCTTTTTAGTGATCTTTTTGACACGTCAAACAATTTTGCATTGTTAAAGGGGTGGATCAAACACACATCTTTTCCTATTCTCTAGGTGAAGGATGAAAATCATTTGCTCATTGACTTAGGTATATACTCAAATGTTAATCAGAATACAGCCATCACCAAGCACACAATGGCTCCAGTCATGATGTTGTATTAACCGACTCCAAATGCAAGTGAGGGCATGATATGACGAGTGTCTTGGGGCAATTACTTTTTACCTTGCACAAAGATTATCACCCTTCCGGGGATGAATCAGGAATTTTTTTAGTTGAATGTGTTGTAGATTATTGGGCAATCCGTTCGAAACTGTCTCCCATAGAATTGCACAAGGAAAAATTGAGGTGTATAGCCCTATGAGTACCGGAATATATATAGTCTTGCAAGCAAGATTGAAGTGGCTCTGCTCTATATATACCCCGATATGTTCAAAGAATGAGGTCAAAATTCCAAGAACAAAACCAGTTCTGTCTTCCGAGGCTTTGGCCTACAAGGAAGCAACTATTTATAGTGAGTTGGAAGGGTCAGCGTAAGACCTGTCCTCACTTGGGTCATTCCCGGGAGATATTTTCCTCAACCGGTAGGCCCTCTACTGTTAAAAGAACGGTAAAAAGGATTGGCGAGCTTAGGAGTTCTAGATTTTTGATTCTTCAAAAGAAGAAGAGCATACTCTCCTAGTCCATGTCGTTTTCTCCTCAAGCACTATAAGAAAAGTTCTTTTCCTCCAAGCTATGTTGAACATGTTTTAATGATTCCTATTTTAAAGAAACAGAAAGGGAAAGTTTGTTTTGTTCAATTGACCACAATGATTTAATGCTTTTTTTTGTTCAATTTCTGATTTTCCAAAAGCAATTATACGATGTGTTTGTTCTTTAAGTCCACATATTTAGTGTTTTGTGTTGTTCAATTACTTTTCCAAATTGAATTAAATGATGTGTTTGTTGTTCATGTACTCCCAATTTCGTCACAAATGATAAGACAATGTCCAATTTTTTTATTTTCCTCAAGAGCAAAAGAGCATATTATCTAATTGTCTTAGCAAATTTGAGAAATGGTTTTTAAGTTTTGGAAAACAGGAAAATAGAAGTCAAGATGGGGTTGGCAAGCTGTGAAAACCACGTTAGTATTTTTCTAGTCCAACTCCATGAAACCTGTCAAAAAGTACCTATAAACACGTGTTAAGCTGTAAAATACTACAACCACAACTTTGTTAAAATGTTAGGATTAGAGAAATCAAATGAACAAGCTCAACAACCAGATATGATCCTAAATTCTTACCAGATGCGATGCAGTATCCGGGATACGATCCTATTCTCCGAGTACGAGCCCTTGCTGACCAAATATGAGCCTAAACTAGATACGATTTGGAAAATCCCAGATGCGATCCAGAAATTACACGATGCAAAGGCGTATTTAGAATGCGAGCCTGCAAGATTATATGTGATTCTGTGTCCGATTCCTGAATCTACAAATTGCTAAAAAAGTGTTAGAAGATGAGGCTAAAATGAAAATCAAGCCCCACGATGGGCGCTAGAAATGTGTGTGTGTATTTGGGTACCTGATGAAAACAACACAAACACTCAATAGGTCATTGCATTAATCCAAATGGTTAGATAAAATGTTTGAAACCACTAATATCGGCCTATTGCCTTCTAACTAGAAAGAGTGTAATTCATAACATACTAGCCCTCAGAATATGCTATAAATCAGTGACCAATACTATCCTAGCATGAAGGATTTAAATCAAATTTAAGCTAAAAATATGAAAAAGTATGTAGTCTAGCTTTAAAAGATGAAATGGAAACAATACAAAAGCATGGAATAGTGAGTGAAATGTGAGTCTAATATGAATCTAACAACATAACAATGTAATTTTGATCTAATGTAAAGGCCCATTTGCTCTCAAAACAGGCTTCTATTTATAGAAGAATGGGAGAGAGAGAGAGAGAGAGGGGGGGGACAAGGTTTATTTATGAATTAGGAGACTCATAAATGAATATGTAAGAGCCATTAATGCCCAAGGCATTAATAAGGCATGGGAGAGACATAGGCTTAAGGTCTTCATATTAATGAAGGCATTAATGAAAGCCTTAAA
>MU223492.1:902734-918190 GCA_018584345.1 Thuja plicata | reverse complement strand
GATAAATTTTTGAGACCACCGATTCACCCCCCCCCCCTCTCAATTATTACTAACATAGACTTGAGATAATCTATGGGAGAAATCTGAATTCTGGAGTCTTTGCAGAATTGAATAATATCAAAAGAATTTTGTTCCTTACCGGGTTGCAAAGTTTACACTCCTTGGTTGGCATATTTAGAGTAAGAATTAGACGCCTCACTACCTTTGGGCAGAGGTGCGGAAATAGAGGCTTTCTCTTTCTATATCTGAGTTAATACTGCATAAGATGTCCCGTCTATAGTAGCATAGCATGCTGCATCTTGTTCTGAATCTGATACGTACTCAAAAAAAAAAAATTTAGAGTCGCCATGTGAGCACGAATCTAATTGAGCTCTAGATACTCTAGCATTCCATTCATTTGTTTGATGCATCTGCTAGGCACAAGATACATCAGGGAAGCTTTCTCCATCATGATCTGTTGTCAGGTGAAAAGCACACATGTTTCCCCTTTTGGGAGGGGCTTCTATGGCTAGCCTTTGTGGAGTAGTCAATTGTAATTTTTCCCATTAGTTTTCCTTGCATCACTGTTTCTCCCAGACTGATCTTGAAAATTCTGCTAGTAAGGATTGTTAAATCTAGGAAGTTGTCTTTTGAAAGAAATGCACTCATTAGACAATTTCTGGATCATCTCATCTAATGATGTAGTGTTGCTAGTACTAGCCCGAGTTGTATCTCTCGTTTCCATTTTCTTGCCGAGATTATGTGATCCTTTAATTCTACCGTAGTCCTCTGGGCAAGATCCAAATTGGTTGGGTTTTTCCTTCTCAAATCATAACTGATATCAGGAGGCATAACACTTATAAAAAAGTTTTCAAATTACCTACAGTAGGTTGATTAGCTGCTGGGATACGTTTAACTAGCTTGCTAAATTTAGCAACAAAATCTCTCATGCTTATTGAAGGCTCTTTTTTGATTGAAGTCAATTGTGTTAATAGGGCATGCTCATCTTCAGTAATTTTAAACCTCCTTTTGAAAACTGTTCTCATGGAAGCCCAATCTGTAATAGAAGAGACTGGAAAATGATAAAACCAATCCGCTGCACCCTCCAAAAGGGTCACAACAAATAATATGACAACAACATCTTCTTCTCGTACTTCTAATATATTGATGGATGCAAAGAAAGTAGCAATGTGTTCATCTTTAGATATTGTCCCATCTCCGGAGAATTTGGGAAAATTCTTCCTTGACCCTGAGGGCAGTGGGTTATATGCTGCTTACTATAGGGGACCAACTGTGATGGCCCAAGGAACTGCCATAACTACCTGAGGTAGATAAGGTGTTAGGTTTACAATAGGAGGAGCAACTACTCCGTACAAGGTTAGCACTTGACAGGTGGTAGAAAAAAGGGATGATTGCTTGGGAGGTGAAGGAGGCCTACTTTTTATTTTAGTATTTTTGTCCCTCTGACAAGGTACTTCAAGCAGGGCAAATTCAATTTTTGCAAGTCTCTCAAAGACTGGGTCTCTACCACCTTCTTTCCTTATACTTCTGAGAAATCTTTTAGGCTCCAGGATTTCCACTAATTTGGCAATCTAGCCTCACACTCTTCAAGGTGTTGTGCTCTTCAAAAATTCCTCCTTTGAATGGCTTGTTCAAGTGCTTCTACTATTGCTTCTTCTTTTTCAAGCACTTGAATAGCATTTATATAATGTTCAGTATTTCTTCTCTGTCTCCAAACAAAAGTATTCAATGAGGAAATGATATCCTCTTGATCATCTTGGAATCCAAGGTTTGGTTGCAACACAGGAATCAAATTATAATGAGGCAGTACCATCATCTCTCATGATATTGCTTCTAGTCTAGAAACTATTCATCTCCCCAGCAGAGATGCCAAAAATTTGTTGGTAAATAGATTGTTCTTTTTCACTTTAACTCTAAAATACCCAAATCTTAAAGAAAAAATCGAATACAACAGTTGGGAAATGTAACTGAATAACTAATTTACCTTTGAATTTGAAGGTACAGCTCCCTTAAGTGATTAATCTTCAATGAATTTTATTCTTTCCTAATCTAAAGAGGGTTTGTTCTTAACCTGAGAACAGAAGAGGCAATCCGAACTAGGCCTAGATAGGAACTAGTTCAGGCAAGTAAGTTCGACTTTCTATCTGGCCAAATTTCAAGACTTTATAAATAATATAAGATCCTAAAATTGGTAATGCAAGTACTGATAATGAAGATATAAATGCAAAACTGAAAGATCAATGATAACTCAACGATGACGAATCAATCTATTTCATAAGAAAATTTCTCCAAATCTATGGATGACACCCAGATTTCCCCTTAATTAACCGTATCAAATCATAATACAAAACTTTAGTTCAATCTTGAACTGTAAAACCAATTTAAAGAAATGTTCAAATTGATAGAAAGATAAATGCAATGGAATAGTTAAAGTATTGGCATACTGACATAAATGAATTTGACTCAGAAAAATGAACTTCTTCACACCAAAATTTAGCCGACCTTTGTATTGATTTTCAGAATAGTACATATAGATTTTCAGAGTTTGACCGTTACAAAAAGAGGTAACCAAAATGGTTCAGCTTCCCTAACCAGAAATGATAAACTAATGTTTATCCATTACAAATTCTATCAAAATTAGTACAAGAGGGAATATTTATGTTTCCATTTTCTTCCCCTTATCTATTTTTTCCCTATAGGTAGTGATAGCTGTGATGACCAGAATTAGCTCTTCATATCTATTGATATGGACATTGGTATATCTGATGAGCCACCTGGAATGATCTTTGGTCAGGTTCTTAACTGCATCTACCTGATCCTTCAACTCTTCCATAGCTTTATAAATGCACCCACTCAACTGTGGATTTCTGGCACCTTATCCAAATGAGAAGAAGACTGTTCTGCCAGCTTATCCACATAGTCACTAAATGATTTCTATATGTTAGTCACTCCGATCATTTCTTTCCCTTGACCGCTTGTCTTTGACTCTGTGTGAAGACCCTAGAGGAATTTAAAATCCTTGTTCTATTCCTCTTTGATTTTAACATCTATCTGTTGTAGCCCTACTTTGGCTTGAATGATCATTTTAGTCTTAAACTCCAGGCTTTGAAGCCATTCGATTAGAGGCTCATCTCTTTTCTGCAAGATCTTGGCTTTTATTGCCTTGTTTGTCTTCATTTTAAATGCTACATGCAGCATGACTATGCATTCCTGACACTTTACCCTCTCTGATGTGAGAGTCTACAAATTCTTTTCAATGTAGTTTCTCTCTTTCTCCAACTTTAGTAGAGTGTCACCCAGCTGCTCAATAACTACCAGCCCTTCAAATTTGAGCCTCTCAATCCATCATTTACCAATCTGCCCAAAATGTCTATCTTCTTGCAATTTGGCTATGATAGCTTGATTCTCTATAGCATTGAGGTCGAAAGTGGTTTCGGCACTCAGAATTCTGTCAATTGGAGTAACTAACTGTCTGATAAAGTTAGTTAGTTCAGCGACCTCTGCTTTAAGTTGGACTTTCATAGTCTTGAGTTCCTCGAGCTCTTCTTCAATTATAATGTTGGTGTATTTCAACCAATCCACCTTAGTATCATGGTGATCTAGTCCCATATCAAATGACTATAGCTTGAAATTGGCAGTGGTCAAATCCTCAATCCTACCTTCTTTTTTGGGCTTCGCTACCTCCATGGTGAAGTGCCCTATTTCTGGGTCTCAGCCAAATGTAGATAGAGTCATTACTTTCTTCACCTTTATCATGGTAGAACTAGATTGTAGGGCCCATGAGAGAGTATCCTTGCTGGGATCTCCTTCTTCTATCCTCTTCCTCTTGTGCTCTAAAGTGTTCTCTATCCAATACTCTACGCTAGTTACTTAGGTAGCTTAGACCAATTCTTCTATGAATAACTTCCTCTTGACTGGAGGAGTAGCTTTAGGCCTAGAAGAAAAAGGATTCACTGAGGTAGGGGAGGAGGAAACCAATTTAATAACTTGAGCTACCTTTTGTATCTTTCCAGCCTCTTCATCTGATTCTATGGCCGTAGTGCTAGAACTATCTTCACCCACTTCCACTATGACAAGAGACCCTCGCCTTGGAGTATCTTGGGTCGAGGTATCAACTTGTGTGCCCACAGTGTTGACTTTGGCTAGTTTCTCTATTTTTGTACTCTTGAAACGCTCAGTCATAGACTTGACTGGTTCTGCAGAGACCGCTTCTTCTGTGGAACCAATGATAGGGACTGAGCCATCTCCACATGTCTTGTCCAATGGAATAATCTTTTTAGGAGGCTCATCACCTCCACCCATTGGTTGAGTTAGCTCCTTGGCTACGGTCGGGATAGTTGTTGAAGATGATGCAGGAGTACTCTCGGTCTCTTTTGCTAGTTTGTCAAGATGGAGGCCTCCTTTCTGACCTCTTCCTCCTACCTACCATCCATTCAATCCATTGCTATGTCCTTCTGTAAATCCCACCCATCAAGGTCTCCAAGTCATCAATAGCTTGGCCTAGCATAGGTTCAAAGATTATAGGAAGGGGCTTAATCTTCTCTATGTATGTATCATCATAAATGTGTTGGTTTTCATCTTCTATGCCTTCAACCGCAATCTTAACTTTGAACCTTTTGATTTGTTCAACAGTTAATCTTGCATAGAAACGATCCCTACTTTCTAGATCATCTTTGCAGTTGGCCCAATAATCTTCTATGTCATTGATATGATGAATAGAATGACCTATTTGTAAGTAATCTCGGGAATAGTTTACTGGATCATATTGTGGCCTTAGAACATCATATGTTTTGAATTGAAACTTCTTTGAGAATGCTTTCAAAACATTCTTTGCATCGAACCAAGATGCACAGCTGTAGGCTCCAATAGTCATCGGGAAATCATAGCCTTTCTTCTAAGTGCCTGCACAAATCAGCTTCACCTGGACTGCTTGTCTCATCACTTCAACCAGCATGATCATGTCATCGGGATACCTAGGCAGCTTCAGAGGGAAATCATCGAATCCTGCCAGACGAATGTTTGAGAAATTTGCAAACGTGATAAAATAGGCTCCAAATTGACTGATGATTGCCATGGCTTCCAGAGAAAATATCCTTTCTAGGCAACCTTGTAACTCCCTGCACAGTATCATTGTAAATGCATCATTAAATTTGAGATATTCATTATAACTGTTATGCAATTGCAAACAAGGGAAGAAATCATAACTCTTAACATCTTCCGGGAACTCTTCTAGCCTAGGAAATCCTGGCCAAAGTTGAATTGTGGCTAGGATATATAGAAAAATTGAGGACATATAGAACTCGTTCTGATGCTTAGATCTATTTAGGGAATTTGAGAGGTTTTCACTCACCATATGAGCCCAATCAATGAAATTATGTTGAGATAAAATCACCTGAACCAGGAAGAAATGGTGCTCAATGAAATTAAGTGCATCGCTCTCACCTCTGATCATGTGGAGAAATACTAGGATATCCATGATTTCTAGCTTCAGGTTTGTGCCATATAATGTTTTGGGAAACTTTCCCTTGGCGCTCCTCGACTCCTGGAACTATATCTTCATTATCTCTTTCTTCCACATAGCCTTCTTCGCTACATATTCAGTAACCGCCTGACTATATGTCATCTTCGAGTATTTGGCTTACTTCAGAATATGAAGGGAGTTTTGGATGGATTCACGATCAATAGATAGCAGCACCATATCATCGGGCAAGATAATTTGCTTAGTGTTTGGATTATAACGAGCTATGCATTCTCTAACAAGCTCTAGAGCTTGAATTGCAATAGGGAAGCCGGCGGCTTCAACCAAGCCACTCTCCTTTAGCTTTTCAGTAACGGGGTGTATCCTCTCGGCATTCAGCCTGCTATGAAAAATCTGCATATCGAAGAATCTCAAAGAGGTATCCGTGATTTTATGCTAGTCAGAAGTAATGTTGTTAATCCCATCAAACCCCATAAATTTGGCTGCCATGCCTTGATAGATTTGAATCAAAACTTAGGAATCTATCAAAGGTAAAATGAAAGCAAGAAATAATTGTTGCCATAGGTTTCAATTTAGACAATTTGTCAAACAGATGGCAACTCTCATTTGAAACACTTCATTGGTCTTATAACTTCTAACTTCTTACCGTTAACGACCGACTTCCCTCGCCACACAAATGAAAAGACTTAACCATTTATGAAAAAGTTTGTTATGAAGCAAAATGACTTTATTTGAATTAATTACTTTACCTCTATGGGCCGTTAAGAAACATCTTTTCACTTTATATAACTGTAACGGTAACTTTTTGGAGGCAACGGATAATTACTTTTTTGCTTCTCCTTTGGGCGGAGAAACACTGTTGGAGTGCTCCTATTCGGAAATCCACCATAGAAAAATTCTAACTTGTTACAATATTAAAATGGCATGTTACAATTTCATCTACCTTCTTTATACCTTGAACCCCCTCATAGGTTGATCTTTCTTTACAAATCTTGCATATGAAAATCTGATGGAAGATGCATATTACAAGTTAAAACCCGCCTATTGAGGTAACGGAGAAGCCACTTTCCGCTTTTCCGTTGATAACCTTTTATCTCTAATTTCTAATTATTGGATCACCTTGTTGGCCTGTAGGGATTCATTCTGAATGCCATAGTCTTTCTAGCCTCAATCATCTGTCTTCCACTTCCTCTGACCATTGAGACTTTAAGAATTTTTGAATGCGGAAAAAGCACTCTGTGAGTGATTATCCACCGAGGAGAGGCCCAAAACCATTTTTCCTCCAATGAGAAAAGATGAAGTATCAAAGCTAAACATTTCAGAATTACATAAGATCAATGTTAGGAACCTTCGAATCTTGACCTTTATCAGATTTGGGAACTTAACCTACCCAATTTGACGTGGTCCCGGATAACAACCCCTGACTTAAAAAGGAGAAGGCAATTTAGGAAAATCTGATATAAGTTTCCATAGCCTAAAGGGAAAAACTAGACTTAGACTCATGACTTGCACGATGTTTTCAAGACCATTACTACACACCAAACATCCATTTTTCACTAAAGGTATGCAAAACAAAAATGGGGCAACATTGATCTTGCTTTTCCAAGGAAAGCCACCTTACGTGAAACATTCCTTCAAGCTTTAATGAGGTTGCCAAGTTGGTGATTGATCTCTTTATAAAATGCTTTGACAGTAGCTTCGCACAACATAGAGATTTTTCTAAATTTGGATAACATAATGGGTTTTCCAATAGTTGAAGGAATGTCGAACGAAAATCCATGTCCTATTCTCGAACCATATTTGGATTTTGATGAAGAAAATCAGCTGGATATCCTAAATGATCTCATGTCTACTTCTTGGGACCTTTCTACTAGTTATGTTAGGTACCAGAGTGACATTTTTGAGCTAGAGGTGGAGCAGGACATGGCAGAGCTGCGCGCCATTTTTGAGGAGCACAGTTTCGACCAGGAATAGTTCTAAGAGGAGATGAACTGACTGCTCGATGGACTTTGTATAGATTGAGCACCGCCTTTTGTATAGCCATTATAAAATGGTCTTTTTTGTAATATGTAACGATTGGGATTCATAGGGTTGTGAAATTTTGTTGGTTTTTGATGTAAACATTAAAAATGACATGTAATACGGTTGGAAGCTTGTCGCTTCCTCTTCAAGGAATCCGCAACCATTTTGGAAGAAGATATAAATAGTAATAGATATTAGAAAAGAGGACATATATGAAAAGAAAGCAAAAAAACTCAATTGTACCTATCTTTTGAAATCAATACAAAGATCTAGCCTTTTCTGTCCAGGATTGTGGTATGGAAGTTACTTTTTATTAGGGTAGTCCTCTGTGATTATTGAATTTGAATTCAATTGTTGTTCTCAACACTTGTGTGGATTGTTATTTGCTCTGCATATCAACCTGATTATTAGAAGATATTAGCGAAGTTGTTGTCCTATTGTCTTTTGGTTAATTGGTTTCCTGACAAGCAATTAAAATTCAATTAAACTGGTGATGTGTATTTTATGTAACAAATCTATATTGATAGGATTGGACAATTGATGATATATCTAAAGGATATGAGAAACCGTCTCTCAGAGTTGTACATGAGAATCGGATAAAGATAGACTCTATTGCCCAAATTGGATAATGGGCTGGTCTTTGATTGTTTTAGAGAATGGGAGTTTTCACTTATTAGCAATTCTCATTTCATTTTCAAGCAAGTAGGAGATAAAGCTAAGTTTAAAGATAGGTAGGATTTTTAATTATTTTCAATTCATGTGCCAAATAGGAATAATTTGTTAAGGAGGAATTGAATCTACCAAAGGTATTGTGATTTAATTTGTTGTGAAAGAAGTGCTAGGTATTAGGTGCACCCGCATTGGTTGTGGCGGAGCCAGAAGAGTAGAGCAATTAGCCCTTCTTGGAAGATTCTTGTTTGTTGGCCAAAATTATATGTTGGGAATTATAAATGTTGAGAATTTGTGCCCTGTTCTAAACTACAGTTTTGAGACCCAATAAACTCCTCATCATGTGCACTTTCCACCTCTATAATCATAATCTTTATTTTATGTATCTATAATTAGATATCTTTGCTAGTTTATCTAGTTGTTGATATCTATATATTTGTTACTGGTTCTCAAAGGAACATAATTTCCTTTTTGGAGGGTCAAATTTACTCCATTACACACACCTAAGATAAATTCATATCAAGATAAACTTTAATACTAAATTCAAAATTTTGATATAATATAATATAATTCTAATTAGTTCACCACTGGCCACATATCCTCTCATGATGAAAACTTCAAAATGCTATCAAGAAGTATATTTTAATTTCATCACACCTTCTAAGATACATTCATATCAAGATAATATGATACTAAATTTAAATTTTTAATATAATATAATTTAATTCTAATTAATTTCAAACAAAATATAATTGATAAGTAAGAGATATTTTCCACAAGTCAAATTGTGATATTTCTATCAGGATTCAACTGTGTAGTTTACGAGTCAAACTCATTGACCCATTTTTCATGAATAATGGTTCACAAGAACCCATTTCTAATAAAAATGAATGAAACACTTCACACTTATTACATTTGTCTATTACTTAAAATATACAATAAAATATGTTTAAGTAGGTATGTAAACAAACATAGTTTCAATGGATACATTTCTAATTATTTGTTTGTATGTATATATATATATATATAATTGAAACTATGATTGTTCACCTACCCACTTAAACATAATAATTAATAATTATGAACATACCATTGAAACTATGATTGTGGACATACCCATTGAAGCTATGAAAGATTTGAGGTAAGAACTTTTGAGGAAAGATTTGAGGTAGCCCCTCTAAATACATCACTTTATGAAAAAGGATATGATTATTTAAATATTTGTAATATAAAAGAGTCAACGTAGTAAAATATTGGAAAGAAGTTGAGATTTTAGTGGATGGGCGGTTACTCATTACGTGGATTCTCTTATGTTGCTTTTCAATCTTTTTCTTTCTAATTTTAAGTTGTTGACTGAAAAAGTGGTGTGGATTAAATAAGAATAAAAAAGTTAATTTATTTCCACCTAAAGTGCCTTGTCTTATCACACTCATAAATGATGAGACGGAATGATACTCCTTTTTAGGTTTCCAATTTGGAATAATATTTTTTTATTATTTCACCCTTTTTTTTAATCTCACATAATCATTCTTTAATCTTTATTATTGGATTTCATTCCTTTTGTCTTGTTTACGTTTCTCCACACTTGATTGCAATATTTTGTCACTATATTTTTTCCAAGTTTTAAAATTTTGAAAAATTTGCATGCTTTGTTTTGGTTGTATGAGAATGACAATCATATTTAGGAGGTAAAAAGTAGTTTTAGTTAAAACAGTTGTTTAAAAAAAAAAAATTCATTTATGAGTATTAATTATTTGTTTATTATTTATTATGTTTAGGTGATATTTATAGGCAATAAGTATTATTACTGTTTAAGATGTTACCAATTTAGTACTAAAAAGATTCAAGTATGTCTAGTTATGTAATTTTCTTCAAGATCAAACCTACTTAAATTGTTATTCTATCTGTTTGAACTTAGGAGAAATTTTATAATTGAATGTGCCCTCTCAAGAAGTCATAATCCATTACCCTTTAATTTCACCTAAATGCAAAAAGTAACAAGTGCCACATAGTGGCTAAGTATTTGCCTATAATTAATTATTGTTATAATATTGTAATAATTTAATTATGTATAATAATTTTCAATTTTATTAGAAATAATAATCTAATAATAATAGAGAAGTGACCCATAATTTAAGCAAACAAAAAAATAAATAAATTATTTATGTAATAACTTTTAGTCAATTTAATATATTTTTTTAAAAATAATTATTTAATATAAAATTTGTATAATGTATTAGACAATAATATGAACAATTTATTATGTTAAAATTCTTATTTTTAAAATAAATTATAGGTTTTTAAAATTAAATATCATTTATCATGTTTAAAATAATCTACATAATTATTTGTATATTTATTATGTAAAGTATATGTTAAATAAGTTATATATTTTTTAATTCTAAAAAGAAATTAAAGTTTATTTAAACGTGGGTAGTGTGTCCGAAAAATTTGCATTATGGAAATAGTGTTTCCTAGAAATTTGTGTATAAGACCCCAAACTTATTAGCCAATAAGCGTGAAGAAAAATAATTTTCATCATTTTATAACTTAAATATTTCACATGTATCCTTTAAAAAATTTTAAAAGTTTTGAAAAAATAAAAAATATTGAATTGTAATTGGTTGAAATAACTTGTTTTAATAACTAGTTAAGAAAAACTCATTGCAGTAGTATCTAGCCTAACGAAAAATACTAATAAATTGAATATTGGGTTTTCATGTGTACGACTCTCTGTTTGAGTTTTTTTCCTGAGTTTCCAATTTGTCACACCACATTTACAGCGGGATTTTTCATTAGGGTTAGTTTATAATGGCTCCGGCCAACTTCGGCCTAGTAGTTGATGTTGGTGCTCGAGTTGATGCTTCGGAAAGTCATGGTGCCTCCTCTGAACAAGCGACCGTGCAAGTTCATCTCGAAGGTCTTCCACGAGGTAACCCTGATATTGTGCTTAACATGCATGAATTTGATGTTGCTTGTGATTGGTTAGAGAAACATACTTTGATGGGGTCATATTTTGTGGGTCGCACTCCGCCTGAAAGTATTCTCAAAGAGTGGGTCAACAAGAGTTGGACTCCTCATGGAGTCCACCTTGAAGGTGTTCAAAACCTTACTAAAGGTTTTTTCCTATTTCATTTTGCTAACCCTTCCCAAGCGGATTCTGTCTTCAGTCGTGGCCCTTGGACAGTTCGGTCCTCCTTGCTTGTTTTCCAAAGGTGGTCTCAAGACTTCACCGTCTCGTATGACAAGAAACTTAGGGTTCCTGTCTAGGTTGAGTTTCTAGGTCTGCCATTGCCATCTTGGCCATTTATTGAGTCTATATCCAAAACCCTTGGGAAAGTCATTATCATGGAGCATGATAAATTTTTCAATGCATGTCCACAGAAGCGTGTTTGTATTGAGGTCGACATTTCCAAGGACCTCAAATACTTTGTTGAGATTCAGGTCGGTACTCATACCTTTTCTCAAAAGGTGATTTATTTGAACTTGCCAAACACTTGTTATAATTGTCAGTCGGCTGAGCATAAGATTAAGGATTGGCCTTTGGTTGTTCCTCGGGTCAAGCCACAGTCAAAGGAAACGCCTACCAAATTTTTTGAGGCTGGAAAGAAGGAAGAATGGACTATGGTTGTGCGAAAAGGCAAAACCTCTTCAACTCCCAAGCAGGCAGCCGCCACTTCCACTTTTGCTCCTCCGCCGGCTCCTCTAGCTGAAGAGAGAAATTACCTGCTACCAAAGGGCTGCCGCTAGTTACACAAATGGAAAACCCTACTTCATAGGGGAAATCTCCAGCTGCATGGTCTACCACCCCAATGGTGGTGCGCACTCTCCAAGTTATGTCTTCAATTGTTTCCTCACATAATATGCATCGGTCTCGTAGCCCTGATGGGCTTGCGAATGACCCAGATGAAAAGAGGCGGTATGTCTCCTCTGGAGATTTACCCACCAACTTTGGTTCCATTACAACCTTCTTGCAAAATAGTTTCTCCTCTCTTGAGGATGAGGAAGATATGCAAGAGTTTTCATGAATTATTTATCTTGGAATGTTTGAGGTCTGACTGACCTCTCCAGAAAGTACTATGTTCGGGATACTCAATGTAGACTTCGCAGTCTGGATGTTTTGTGTATGCAGGAAGTTAAAATTTCTAGATTTTTGGTCACCTCCGCCTGTCGTTTCATTTGGTCGGACGACATTGTATTTTCTTCTCAACAAAGTTGGTAAAGGCGATGTCATTACTATTCTGTCACCTCGCCTTCAATCTTCTATTATTATGCTTGGTTTTGATCCAATCCAGCGTATCACTTGGATCTTGTTTTCTTTCAATAATCATTCCTTTGGTATAGTTAATATTTATGCTCCCAATGATGTTGGGGAAAGATCTCAACTTTGGTGTTGATTGGCGGATAATTTGCCTCCAGCAACTTGGGTGATGTGTGGGGACTTTAATATGGTTGAGTTGGCCTTTGACAAGGAAGGGATTTTTCCTTTTTGATGGATAGCTGGAGAAAGGGAAGCATGGTACTATATGCACAATAAATTAGGCCTTTTTGATCCCAATGGTAACCATCATTGGCAGAGTGGGGTCTGGCACACTTGGTCTAATTTTAGAGCTGACTCTGACTGCATATTTAAGAGGCTTGATCATGCTATGATAACTTCTCAATCTTTTTTCTCCTTTTCTAAAGATCGAGAGTTACCTGTCATTCCCTTGCCAGATGTGACCTTGTCAGACCACTGCCCCATATTGTTTGCCATTACGTGGCAATCTTCTTCTCGGTGACCTGTTAGAACTCAATTTTTTCTCGACATGTCCGTGTTGAATCATGCTTCCACTGTTGCTCACATTCTATGAGTCTAGAATTTAGAGCCTCAGCCCCACAGCCACTCTAGGTGGATCCCTTGGTGGAATGATGCCATCACCTATACTTCCATATTTCTTTGCATCTACGACTGCCAGTTAGCTCTGTACAGGAAACGTTCTTATGAAGCTAACAAAAAATCTCTTCAGAGTGCCTCTGATGCTCTCGCTTTGAATCCTTTTGATTCTGAGCTTCAGCTTAAGCTTGCGCAACTTCGACATGAGAAGAAATTTTTTGATAACTATGATGTTCAAGGAGCTCAAATCAAAGCTCTCCTCCACTAGCTGGAGGTGGGCGATAAAGATTCTAAAGAGTTTTTTCATGCTCTCAAAGCCCGACATACCAACTTTGGGATCAAAAAAATCAAGCATGGTCATGAAACTCTCTCAGAACTTCCTAATATTCTTCAAGCTTTTGTTCAACACTATGAGAAAGTGTTTTCTTCACAAGGAAACTCAGTTGCTCAGGAAGAGGCTCTCCGGGCATGTATTTCTATTACTCCAAACTGCTTGGCAATCAAGCAACATGCCTTCTGTGAGAAAATTCTCACCATCAGTGACCTAAAGGAGGCTGTCTTTTCTTTGGCTGATGACAAGTCTCCTGGGTGTGAGGGCTTCTGCTATGAATTTTACAAGCATTTATGGGATGATATAGGTCCTGACCTGCATAGAGTGTATCTCGAAGCCTATCATAATAAAAGTTTGGGTGTTATTATTAATAAAAGAAATATTAAATTCATACCTAAAGCGCTGAAGATATCTGTAACTGGAGGCCCATCACCTTGCTAAATGTTTCATACAAGATCATTGTAAAGGCTTTAGCTCTTAAGACCAGACATCTCCTCCCTCTGATTGTTCGTCCAAAGCAGACTGGTTTCATTAAGTCCAGATATATCCTTGACAACATTATCACTGTCAGGGAAGGAATGGAATGGGTTCGTCAGTGCAAAAAAAGTATATTGTTTCTCAAAAATAATTTTTCCAAAGCCTATGATCGCATTGAATGGCCTTTCATTCTTGCAATGCTGCAAGCTATTGGTTTTGGTCCCAAATTTTTGCATTCTGTTGAAATGCTTTTTGGTGATGCCACTACTTGTATCTCTATCAATGGCTCCCACTCTGACACCTTTGGGATATTTAGGTCCATTCATCAGGGTTGTCTGTTGGCTCTTGCATTGTATGTGCTTGTTGTTGAAGGCTTTGGTTATCTGCTTTCCAATTTTGTTTTCTCTGGGTTAGTGCGAGGCATCTCTCTTCTGGATTCTTCTTCCCAGCTTGTCAATGGGCACTTTGTTGATGATTCCTTCCTCACTCTCCTTGAGGATGAGGAAAATATCTCTAACACCTTGCAATGCTTGGATACCTTTTGTCAGGCCTTTGGGTCTTCTATTCAATGGCATAAGACCCTCAGCTACAGACAATATTTTCTTCCAGCGCCTCCTTGGCTGGCTAATTTTGATTAGAAGTGGGTTCAGCATGGGGAATTTTTCCACTTCATCGGCATTCCCTTTTATTTTCAAGGCTTCTCTGTGGATTTATGGAATTCTGTGGTTGCTAAAATTGAAAATAAGTTGCAATATCAGATTTCTAAACCTCTCTCGCTTGTAGGGAAATTTTAGATTTGTTCTAAGGTTTTGGCTGCTACTCATGTTTATTATTCTTCATGCTGGGCTCCTTCTAAATCCTCTTACCTCAAGCTAGAGCGCCTTCTTAGATATTTCCTCTGGGCTTCGCGAGCTGACAACCATGGGTTCCACAAAGTTGCTTGGGATTTTTGTTGTCTTCCCAGAGAGTCTGGTGGTCTCGGCCTGCTCTCCACTCAGAAACAAGGGCTTTCCCTGTGTTCTAAATGGATTATTTTTTCTCTCATGGGTGATGAAGCCTCAAAAATTCTTGTCTAGAATTGTATTTCTTCAGGCTATCCTGTTCATAGGCTATCCTGGAAAGGGATTGGTCTTCAAAATCTTCTCATTATGCGGGAACCTATTCATATTCAAGGAACCTTTGTGATTAAGAGCATATGGAAGGCCTGGGAAGCTATCAAACCTTGGATTAATTGGGATGTGGATAGCTTTCATAGTGGGCTTTCTTTGAATCAATAAAACCTTTGGTGGTCCCCGCCATTATCCATTCATGGTATTCCTCTGTCTAAGACTCAAGGTGCCAGTGCTTTGCGTCTTTTTAAATGTGACATCAGAACACATAAGGACCTTGATGCAGAGGCTAGTGATCTGCAACAATATTTTCTTCCACTAGACTCCGCATCTTAAATCTGCACTCACTCAACTTAACCATTCATTCATATTTGCCAATATGATGTGATTGTCCCAACCCACTTACTTGGATCACTCTCAATGGATCCACTACTCCTTGACACAAAAGGACTCATCTACATGTCCCCTTACAACCATTTATTTATTCTCCAAA
>MU223492.1:869513-893807 GCA_018584345.1 Thuja plicata | reverse complement strand
TCTTCTTCTTCCCACTCTTGCAGGTCTTCAGATGTAACCTCCATTGAGATGGTGTCATCTCCTTGTTTCTCCTCTTCATCATTATCATCTTCATCATCATCTTTAATTATTACCGAATGATCTGATAAGGATTATAGAGGAAAGCATGAAATTCTCACAAGACTTCAAGAGAGAGACTTTGATCAGCAAAATCTCTGCATTTGAGATATCAAGATTGAAGACTGAACCTAAAAGTGAAACAACTTTCAAAGCCTTAGTCCATGGTAAGAAATCCTTACACATCTCCAGTCATAATGAGAAAGAAGAAGTTGATGAAGAACTTGAAGAAATCATTTCTATGATTGCTAGAAGAGAAAAGAAAGGAAAAGGAAAGTATGAAGGACAACTTCCATTCAAATGCTTTTCATGTAACAAGATTGGTCACTTTGCATCCAAGTGTCCCACAAGAGTCAAGAAGTTTAGATCTGATTACAAACCCAAATATAAGAAGGAATGTTATCATGCTGAAGAAGGTGTAAATGATGAAGATTCAGGAGAAGATGAAATTAGATTCGTTTCCCTTAGAGACATGGAAAGGTTGCTTGAAGAAATGGACATTGCAGATGAAAAGGAAGAACAAGAGTTAGCCCTAATTTCCAAAGTAGACATCAGGACTGATTGGATCATTGACAGTGGATGCTCCCATCATATGACAGGTGACAAAGATAGATTTGTTCATTTATACAAATACAAAGGTGGTATGGTTAGATTTGGAGATAACACTCCCAAACCTATCATAGGCAGAGGTTTTATCACTTTGGATGGAAAGAACAAGACTGATGATGTTCTATATGTTGATGGAATACATCATAATTTACTAACTGTTGGACAGCTACTTGACAAAGGTTATCATTTGGAGTTCAAAGACAACAAGTGCATCATTAAAAACAAGGTTGGAGACATGATTGCATCAGGCTCCAAAACAAAAGGTAATTTTTTTCAGCTCAATTCTAATGTAAGTTGTTTTGTTGCAAATGTGGATGACAGTTGGTTATGGCACAAGAGACTATGTCATATCAATTTTGATAATATAGTAAAGATCAGTAATGTCAAGGCAGTCAGAGATCTTCCTAGTATCGCAAGACCTGTTGACACAATATGCAGGGAATGTGTTATGGGAAAGCATGTAAGGAGTTCTTTTAGAAGCAAGCAGAACTCAGCTGAAAACAAATTGGACCTAGTGCATACAGATTTGTGTGGTCCTACCCAAACAAGATCATACTACGGATAAAGGTTTTTTTTTTTTTTTTGATTTTTATAGGATGATGTGGGTTGCGTTCTTAAAGGAAAAGTTTGAAGCCTTTGAAAATTTTAAAATATTCAAAGCTAAGGTTGAGAATGAATCCAGATTAAAACTGAAATGTCTGAGATCAAATAGTAGAGGAGAGTTCACCTCTAATCAGTTTTATGAATACTGTGAAGAAAATGGAATTAAAAGACAGATGAGTGCACCTAGAACCCCTCAGCAGAATGGGATTGTAGAAAGGAGGAACAATATCATACTTGATACAGCATGCACTATGATGATTGAAGGAAAAGTTGCGCACACCTACTGGAGATATGCAGTGAGCACAATAGTCAATACTATCAACAGAACTCAATTAAGGCTAGGCAAAGATAAGAAACCTTATGAACTTTGGTTTGGAAATGTACCTACAGTAAAATATTTTAGAATCTTTTGCAGCAAGTGTTACATCAAGAGAGATGATGGTGTTGGTAAGTTTGATGCTAGAAGTGATGAAGGTATTTTCCTTGGTTACTCTACAAAAAGAAAAGAATATAAATTTTTCAAATTGAGATTGAAAAATATAATTGAAAGTACTCATGTAAAAATTGATGAGAAGTTTATGGTTCAAGAAAGATACTATGAATATGCACCTATGATTGAAGATGAACCCAGGCCTAACAGCAAAGATATTATTATTGAAGAAATGTTTGATTGTATTGATGTCTCATGCAATGACCCTGAATCAAGCAGAGAAGAATCACATATTATAGAAGAAGAAGACACACCTAAGGTTCCAAAATTCACATCTAGATACCATTCTAAAGATGATATAGTTGGAGATTAGAGCAATAATGTTTTGACCAGATCTAAAGAAAAAAGTCTAGCAATGGACGAAGAGGTATGTTTATTTTCACAGATTGAACCTCTAAGTGTTGAAGATTCTTGTAATGACTCTGATTGGAAGAATGCAATGAAAGAAGAATTAGATCAGATAATCAAAAATGATACATGGGATTTGGTTCCTAGACCTAGTGACAAAAATGTGATTGGAACAAAATGGGTATTCAGAAACAAGATGAATGAAGATGGTACAGTAGTAAGAAACAAAGCAAGATTGGTATGTAAAGGATATGCGCAGAGAGAAGGAATAGATTACACTGATACATTTGCCCCTGTGAGAAGACTAGAAGCCATTAAGTTGTTTTTGGAATACACAACATTCAAAGACTTTAATGTTTATCAAATGGATATAAAATCAGATTTTTTGAATGGTGACTTGAATGAAGAAGTCTACATAGAACATCCAGAAGGATTTAATCTTTCAAATGAACCAGACATGGTATGCAGATTGAAGAAATCACTCTATGGTCTTAAACAGGCCCCAAGAGCTTGGTATGAGAGACTTGATGGTTATCTTACCAAGATTGGATTCAATAAAGGAGCAACAAATTATAACCTATTCACAAAAGAGACACCTGATGGATTATTATTAGTTGCCATATTTGTTGATGAAATTATCTTTGGAGGTAATGACAAGCTCAGTACAACATTTGCAAAAGAAATGCAGAATGAATTTGAGATGAGTATGATTGATCCTATAAAATATTTTTTGGGACTGAATGTAAAGCAAATAGATAAAGGTATATTCATTAACCAGTCAAAATATGTGAAGGAAATACTGAAGACCTTTTAGATGGATGACTATAAGCCAGTATGCACTCCCATGATAACAGGAAGCAAGCTTGCAAAATATGATGATTCCACAGTAGTTGATAAGACATTGTACAAATCTATGATTGGAAAAATCATTTACCTAACTCAATCTAGACCTGACATATCTAATGTAGTTGGCATTTTTGGAAGATTTGTAGCTGAACCCAAGCAAAATCACCTAATGGCAGTCAAGAGGATATTCAGCTATCTAAAGGGAACTATAGACTATGGTTTATGGTATCCTAAATTAGAGAATGTACAACTTCATGTGTATACAGATGCACATTGGCCAAGTTGTATTCATGATTGGAAGAGCACTTCAGGAGGAGTAGTATTTCTTGGAGACAGGTTGGTTTCTTGGATAAGCAAGAAGCAAAACTGTATTTCTCAGTCAACAAAGGAAGCTAAATATGTTGCACCAGCACTGAATTGTTCAACCATGGTTTGGATCAAGCAGATGGTTAAAGAATTTGGCATTCAGGTTGATTATCCTATTGTTATTCACTATGATAATACTAGCACTATCAACATGTCTAAGAACCCTGTGATACACGCAAAGACAAAACACATAGAGATCAAGTGCCATTTTTTAAGAGAAAAGGTTGCAGACAAAGAAGTTAAATTGGACTATGTGAGCACCAAAGAATAGTTGGCAGATACTTTCACAAAGCCCTTATCGAAGGATAATTTTGAGTATCTCAGGGAGAAGTTGGGAGTAATTCCCTCTCCTGAGTTTGTTTAGAAGAAGCAGCAAGAACATCAGTCATTAAGTGACTGATGAATGGTTTACTACTCTACTTCTCGAGTAGTACCTGTGCCTAAAGATCTATGGTGCCCTTTTCCATTGATGTCAAAGGGGGAGTATATAGTAAGGGGGAGTATGTACTAAGTGGGATCATATACTCTAGGGGAGTATATACATGGAACAAAAACACAGTCAGAGGAACTGCAACAGTTTAGAGAAATCTTTGATGAGGATATTGAGAAGATTGTAAAAGAAAGAGGACACCATGAACAGAGGATGTTTTTGATATCATATGGTTCCATCAATGTCAAAGGGGGAGATTGTTGGATATTTGATTATGAGCAATTGATTGATTGTATGTTTGTCATTGATGACAACATATAATACACAGTAGTAATTCTATATGTACTTATCAGAAAGATGATATGAAGAATTGCGTGGATAGATACATTTTTTTGACATTTTTATTATGTTATGTTCATATACGTAGACCCAGATATGATGTTTTAGTAAAGTTATGTAATTTTGTTATTGGTAGTTACAGTTCTGGAAGTGTAACTATTTAGGGCCGACATATATAATGTGTTTCTTGAGTTGCACCTATCTTCAGGATATGTGTGTGTATATTCATGTTTAGTTATGAGCTGATGATATTCATCTAAAGGTACAAAATGTATTTCAAGAAGATTGCAAAGTTAGAGTTAATTTGGTGAGGCCGACTTAGTGAAGCGTCGCATCTATTCAGTTTAGACTTGCACAGTTGTAATTATGCTTGCGTGCTTAGTAGAGTTGACAAGGATTTTATGAAGATTTGTCTTATAGGTCCCATGATCTCATACTTTATGATAGATACTTATAGAAAGTAAATTGTGATACGCTAAGTGTGAATGATACGAAAAGAGACAGAAGATGTACAAAGCAGAAGATAAGATGTGGTTCATTCATCAAGAGTCTATGTGAAGAAGAAGTGAAAGATTGGAATACACTGGAACTGATCAAGATAGTAGGTCTACTCTATATTTCATTATCAGATATAGTGCATATATGTTATACAGAAGGTTGTAGCCTTCACCATCAAGCAGTGAGCTTTTGGACAGTGAGTCCACCACCCCTAACAGGGTTATTTGTAAAAGACTTCTAACAGGGTCTGACCCTTAACCAGGTCTCTATACTTATTTCATTGTAAAGTACAACTCCTAACAGGGTTGAAATATCTTCTAACAGGGATTACTATAAACAAGTATATTTCATTGTGGGTGCTAATTCCCACTGGGGTTTTTACCATTTGGTTTCCCTGTAATCAAATTGTGTGTTGTGTACTATGTTATCTGATTAATTACTTACTTTGTTGTATTCTAAAGTTAAAGAAGTAAAAATAATTAAAGTTACTGATCACTGATTCACCCCCCCCTTCTCAGTTATCCTTTGGGACTATTCTAACAAACATCACATATACATTGTACAATATTGAATATCATGCCATGTGAACATAAAAATCTATCTATAAATACAATTACAAATTTATAAATAATGGCCTTGGTCACCACCTAATCACATAGTCATTTGGATGCCAAAGGGTGAGAACATGACTTGAAATCATGTATATTCCATATATTCCACTTTTCAAAAAAAAAAAGAATTTTACAATATAGTATGCATAAGGAAACCAATTTAGATCAACAACATCAATCCACAAAATGTTGAGACAAATGTTTTGAAGTGGAAAACCCTTCAAGGGTGAAAAACCACTTTCAAAGATTAGTTTGTTAGGTCTCACAGACCTATGAATCTCACTGATTACACTTTGTGCCTTACTAGCAATAATGTCATACAAATGTCTCACTGGCTTTACACACACATCATTTCCACTTGTAAATAATGAATATAATACAAAGAAACCCCTCTTTTTTTAGTTCGAAACATTCTAATTCTTAACTATTCTTGCATTACCATGCATAGAATCAACACCCTCTAATGTATTTTAACTGAAACCTACAAGATTAATATCATACATAAGACCACAAAATTTAGTAAAGAAAAAAACTCTCACCTCTGAGACTTAATCAAAATCAAAGCTTTCTTTTATGTGACAATGAAAATTGATTAAGAATAAAGGATTCAATAAAAACCTTAACATTATGGCAACAAGTGCTTGAGACAAATATCAATCAATCTAAAATCTCTTCCTTGCTCACTGTAAAACAATCTATACAAACATCATAGACTCGCCAATAATGCTACTCAATTTTTCATTTGAAAGCATCATATGTATATTTGTATTTCATTTCCTCTCTAAATTAAAAATTCAAAATGTGAATATGAATAAAAAAAACATTTTTATATGCTGTGATAAACTCCACTATTCTTTCTACTCAATTCTCTAGTTGTTTTTAAATGATTTGTGATGTTGCAACTAACTTGAAACTTCTATATAAAATGTTGTACCTGATTCATTTTTGTTATAAACTATTTGGAACTACTATCAGTTATTGTTTATGTCAATGAAACCCATGAAGACTTTTTGAAAAATAATAAATGTGTTATAAATATAGCTATTCTTTCATGGAACCTATGCACAATCAAGCAAGTTTGACAAAAGTTATTTTATGTTGTTGTTAAGATCATTAAGGTAGTGATTCCACATGACAAAATAAATACAAACATGTTTTTTTGGGTTTAAAATTCCTAAAACCCTTGTTAAGGGTTTAAGGGAGTAATAAAGAAACATTTTAGAAAAAACCCTTCTATCAAAGAAATGTGATATTGACCATTATATAACATGTTCAAGCATGAGATTATTGATCTTAAATATATTTATTGACTTCAAGGTGAAAGAGAAAATACTTTTTAATATTCTTCACAAAAACCTTCAACAACTTTCACTAATATTATAGCAACATATATCAAAGTTGTCTCTTGCAATGAACTATATGTCAAACCAATGTGTGTGTACATTGTTTGTTCAAAAACATACTTGTTTGACAAATATCTCAACCTTAAAGAACATCCACTTGCCTTATGTCATCATATAACAAATCTTATCATATTCCACAATTGTCACTACCCCCACACAAGCTTAGAATGTTGCTTTTTCATATAAGTATAGGTGTTGAATTTTTCAAAGAAACCTTGAAAGATAACTTAGATATCAAACCAAGACTTATATCTTGAATGTCTGAAAAATTGAATCATCAAGTATCAAGACCTTAAACCTTGTCATGCACCAATACTTAATAATGTGATGAATCTTGCTAGCAATTTTTCTTGTATCCCTCAGTTCTAAAAGAGAATATGCAAACCAGACTTGGGGATCCTCATCCAACTCACGTGAATCTACTTCTTCCTAAAAACTGAGGGGCAAGAAAAGGATAATTGATGAGGATTTGATCCTCCTTCTACTTCGAGCTCCACACACTCAGGCGGGTGCACCTAAAACATAACCCATATCTACATACATAAGCACTCTCAAGATGAACCCCATTATGCAGATGCGACCATGGATAGTTCTTAGACTTATATAATTGGGAATCCAAGACTCAACCAATCTTATACAGGATCATGTCTACATAAGTATTTTAAGAACTAGGGAAATGGTCAATGTTACGATAAGGATTAAATCTTTCTTCTCTTCGAGCTCTGAGCTCAGGTAGGTTAACCTATGGATTCACTTCTTCAAAGAATCACCAAAACAGCTTTATTCTGCAACACAAGACATTATATGTATTCTCTTCAACAAAAAGTCAAAGGTGAATTGATTTAATGAATTTATGATGAAAACTACAAGACAAGAAAGGACCAGTGCCTTATCTATTGGGCAACAGAGTCAAGTGAATACACTTTCCCAAAAAAATTTCCAAATCCAAACAAGTGAAATTCCTTAAAAATCACTCTTATCAATCTAATACCAAGACATCAAATTTGTACGCAAATCTCAAACAGTTAGATTTTGCCTCTAAGAATTAATCTCTCCTTGAAAGAAACTCAGAAACAAGCTCACAACTACCTTGTAACTAGTGCATTAAAATGCCTTACAGATTAACACATAAGAATTAAAACCAGACATACAAAGACATCAATGAATATTACATAGGGATTCCATTGTTCTTTATTGAAAAATCATCTAAATTTGTACATTTACAAGAAAAAGTAACTTAGAAAATGAAGACTCAAAAGTCAAAAAACTGCCCAACAATGTAAAATTTTCAACATCCTGGTGCAGGAGCACCCTTAAGGTCTACTAGAAGATCCAAACTATTTTAGCTTATAGGTTGGTTTATCCAAACATCCTTGAATAAGGGATAAGTATAAAGTCCCTAGTGTGTGTTTGAGGTGTGGTTTAGGTTTGGAAAGATTAGGGTTGTGTGGTTTGAGTCTAGTTGATTCTAGGAGTCTAAGGCCTAGAAGTCAACTCAAAAGTCAAAGAGTTGACGAAAATCCCAAATTGGGAAATTTTTAATGTTTTTTTATTTTCTAAACATTTGAGATCAATTGGTAAATTTTAGAACCAATTAGGACACTCAAGTTGTGAAAATGGAAATTTTGACAAAAGTTGTCAAAGTTGTCATGACAACTTTTAAAGTTGTCATGACAATATTTCCTAGATTTTAGGGATCGGCCATTAAAGTGCCCAAAACCTGACCAAATGGTCCAAACAGATGGGATAGGAGTATATAAGGTGAATCCAACCCTAATTAGTTAGTTAGTTCTCACATTGTACAGACTAATTGCAAGGAAGAACCAATTTACAGTGTAAATTTATGACAGAGCCATCATACATCACTTTATTGGATTGAATGGACTGAATGAATGATTGGATAGTGCTTGTAATTTAGTTTACAAGATATTTGTGGTGTTAGGTTGTTAATTTGTAAATTCTGGTTAAGCTTTGTCAAATTATTTGTGTTTTGCAAGTTCACTGGCCAGTTTTGGTCCAGTTATGTAAATAATGGGTTTCTTTGGAGTTCCTGTGGCTCAAACTCCATGAGAGCTTGGAATCCACTAGGACCTTGTATATACTGTGTAGATATGGATTTTGGATCGTTTGAGTGTAGGGAAGGCTTGAGAACATTCAGGCCCTAGGCGAGCAGTGAGCATTCTAGCTAGGGTAACTGAACAAGATAGTGGCAATGAAGATTGCAGATTGATTGGTATGAGCCAATCAAGTTTGGAGAAGTGAGGAGGCATGTGGTTCAGACCTTCTAGTGGAGGGAGAAATTTAGAGGAGTCCAACTAATCAAATAAATAAGATCAAGTTACTAAACCAGTCTACATGTCTTCAAAACCCTTATTTTTAGGGGTTTGGTAGAAATCTACTATACGGACACCATTAGGAATTGAGACCTAATAAATCTTTAAGGGGAGGAAAAACCCACAAAGAATATCCAATTTTGTTTTGGGGTTGTTAAGGATTTATGGAAGAAATAATATATTTCCAGTGTTTTGCAGGGCTAATAGGCCTAAAAAGGCGACAAGGCCAAATCGTTGAATTTTTTGGTCTCGATTGGAAAATGGTTGAAGGATCTAGAAAATTGGATCCATAGGAGTTTGATTTTACCTAAGGGGAGTAGGGAAGACTAGCCATAGGGAGTTGACACCCTTGGGGTGATAGGAGGCTTGTGAAGCCATGCTTGCAAGAAAGCTAAGGAAGAGAGTAAGGAGATGAGTTTGAAATTGATGGGAAGTTCCTAGTGAGTTAGAGGATTAGGAAAGAATACTCTAGTTAGCGTAGAGAGAGGGAGACCGTAAGGAAGACCCAGTGAAGGTCTTGGAGAGAGCTAAAGGCTCTAGGAGAGGAACTCCTCATCAAATTGGTATCAAAACCATTTAAAGGCTTGGGTGATTGGATTGGTGTATGTCAGATTGGAGTGAGACCATAGGTGAGTCCAGGATGGTGACCAATGCAGAGTTGGCCAAAGATTTTTCAAAGCAACAAATCAAGAATAGGCTTCTTGAAGAGGCAATGGAGGAAATGAAGATCAAAATGGCAGAGGTTGTAGAGACAACCAAAAAACTGATTGAAGAAGTGCATGGAGGGTTAGATAAAGCTAAATCTCCATTAGAACAGGAAGTAGAACAAGAGCCTGATCCTCTTCTACCTTAGGAACCATTCCTCAAAGAACTCAAAGCATTGAGTGGGAAGGCTCTAGAAGGAATACCAGTGTTCTCTGGTAAGATGGATACAGAGTTGGTTATGAAATGGATTGAAGGGATGGAGAATCACTTCAAGTGTGATGGGATTACAGAAGCCCAAAAGGTGAAGATAGCCAAGTCCAGGGTAAGAGGGAAAGAACTTACATGGTGGAAGTTCTTGTAGGAAGAAAGGGAGAAAGAGAGCAAGAAGCCCTTAAAAAATTAGAAGACAATGATGGAAAAAGTGAAGGAGTATTATATTCTCAAGGATTACGACATCCAACTACATAAGAAGAGGCAAAATCTTAGGCAAAATGACCTAGATGTGGCAGCCTATACCGAAGAATTTCAAAAAATTTGTCTTATATAAAGAATACAAGAGATAGAGAGAATTAAAGTGGCAAGATACCTTAATGGATTAAGGTGGAACATCCAAGAAGATCTTAGTCTCTTCACTCTGACTTCCATTCATAGTTGTTTTCAAATGGCTTTAAAGGTGGAAGAAAAACTAAAGAAAAGACAAGATTCTAGCTCCAAAAGTAGAGGAAGGGGAAAAGATAATAGAGGTGGCCATAGAGGAGGCTCAAGTGGTAGAGGCAATGACAGTAGGGGTCAAGGTGACTCTAGATATGAGATCAAGGACATGAGTCAAACAATAGAGGTGGATTCAGAAGTAGAGGAAGGGGAACTCTTATAAGAGTGGTAGAGGAAGGACAAGAGGTTTTGGAATGGGATCTCATTTCTCTTTCGTGAAATGTTACAACTCTGGATAGTTGGGGCACCCTACATATAGGTGTCCAAATAAGTGAATATCCTCACAAGGAGAAAAGAGGGTCAACTATGTCCAAGAGGAGGACAACACCAAGAATTCAGAGGTCAGTCTAGACTCAGAGAAAGGTGAAAGTTTGATGCTTAGGATAATACTAATTAAATAACCTACTAAGGATGGACACAAGCAAAGAAGGGCTCTTTTCAGGGTCAAGTGCAAGATAATGGGAAAAGTATGTAAGGTGATCATAGATTCCAGATCTACAGACAATGTAATATAAGAGCAGGCAGTAGAGAAACTAAAGCTCACTAAAATTCCACATGAATGCCCTTACAAAGTCAAATGGTTGAATAAGGGCCAAAAAATCTTAGTCAACAAACAAGTGTGGGTGGAATTTTCTATTGGGAAGTATCATGATAAAATACTAAGTGATGTTTTGCCAATAGATGCTTGCCATCTGTTGCTTGGCAGACCATGGTAGTATGACAAAGATGTAGTCCATAATGGGAAGGATAAAAAGTATACTTTCAAGAAAGATGGGGTCACCTACAAGATACAGTGCATCTTAGAGGAGGAGACAATGGAGAAGGAAAAATCTAGTGGGATGTTATTGAGTGGCAAAGAATTTCTAAAGGATCTGAAGGAAGAAGAAGTTGGCTATGCAATCTTGCTAAAGCCAAAGGAGGAGGAGTCTCATGAGAAGGCACCTATACCACAGGAGGTAAGAGAACTACTAGACCAGTTCAAGGATATAATTTGTGAAGGTACACCAGCCACAGTTCCACTGAAGAGGGAGATAAGTCATCAAATTGACTTCATACCAGGAGCATCTTTGCCAAACAAGGTTGCATATAAGATGACACTAGAGAAAAACAAGGAGATAGCTAGACAAGTCCAAGAGATTTTGGACCAAGGGTTGATAAGGAAGAGCATTAGCCCATGTATTGTCCCAGTGGTCTTGTCTCCTAAGAAAGGAGGTAAGTGGAGAATGTGTACTGATTCTAGGGAAATAAATAGGATAACTATCTGGTATAGATTTCCATTTCCTAGAATAGAAGACTTGATGGATTGTTTGGGGGGTGCTAAATACTTCTCTAAAATTGATTTGAAGAGTGGGTACTATCAAATTAGGATTAAAGAGGGTGATGAGTGGAATTCTGCATTTAAGACTACAGAGGGGTTGTATGAATGGTTAGTGATGCCCTTTGGGCTTACCAATGCACCAAGCACCTTTATGAGGGTGATGTATGAAGTCTTGAAGGACTATATAGGAGTCTTTGTAGTTGTCTATTTAGATGACATCCTCATAATCAGTAAAACAAAGGAGGACCATATGAGGCACTTGGAGTTAGTTTTGAAAAAATTGTAGGAAGATAAACTCACCATAAACCTTGAGAAGAGTGAGTTCATGAAGGAAGAGCTATTCTACCTTAAATTTGTGGTTTCCAAGGGTGACTTAAAGATGGACAAGGAGAAAGTAGAGGCCATATTGAATTGGCCTACTCCTAAGATAGGGACAGAAGTTAGAAGCTTCCATGGGTTAGCAAAATTCTATAGGAAGTTCATTAGGAGATTGAGTGATATTTGTGCTCCAGTCCTAGAGACTATAAAAGGAGGGTTGAAAACAAAATTTGTGTGGAAAAAGGCAGCTAATGATGGATTTGAGAGATTAAAGAAAGAAGTGGCTACTCAGCCTATATTTCTATTGCCAAGCTTTGACAAACCATTCATTGTGGAGTGTGATGCAAGTAGAATTGCAATGGGAGTTGTCTTAAGTTAGGAAGGCAGGCTTGTGGCCTTTTTTAGTGAAAGACTAAATGAGGCTAAGTCTAGGTACTCTTCCTATGAATTGGAGATATATGCACTTGTACAAGCCTTAAAGAAGTGGAGGCATTATATTTTTCCCAAAGAGTTTGTTGTCTTCATAGACAGCCAAGCAGTGAGTTACATAAACACTCAAGACAAGCTCAGTTTGAGACACATCAAGTGGATGGAATTCCTATAGTCTTACACCTTTACTATCAAACATAAGAAGGGAGTGCAAAACAAAGTTGCAGATGCCCTTAGTAGAAGACTACTTACCATCCAAGAGATTCAGTTGCAAAGTACAGGGGTTGAAGGTTTTAAGGACCTACATGAGGGAGATTCAGATTTCTCAAAGATATATAAGGTATGTCAAAATCTTGAGAATAACTTTCATAGTGAGTTTGCAGAGTATACATTGCAAAATGGGCTTCTATTCAAAGGCAAGAAACTATGTGTTCCAAGATGTTCAATGAGGGAGAAACTTATACAGGAGAAGCATAATGGAAGCCTAAGTGGACACTTTGGATTGAATAAGACAATGGACTTAGTAGAGAGATTCTATTGGTGGCCAAATATGCAAAAGGAAGTAAGAAGGTATGTGGAGTAGTGTGGCATATGTCAAAAAGATAAAGGCACTTCATCCAATGTAGGACTTTACCAGCCATTACCCATCCCAAGTAGACCTTGGGAGTGCATAAGTATGGAATTCATAATGGGGTTACCTAGAACTCCAACTGGTTTAGATAGTTTATTTGTAGTGGTAGATAGGTTTAGTAAAATGATCCACTTCATACCATGTAAAACAACACATGATGTCAGCCATATTGCCTACTTGTTCTTCAAAGAAGTGGTAAGGTTTCATGGCCTACCAATGAGCATTGTTGCAGACAGGGATGTAAAGTTCATGGGTCACTTTTGGAAGACCCTATGGAAGAGGTTAGGAAAAAACTCGTCTCATGGATCTTCCTATCATCCTCAAACAAATGGGCAGAATGAAGTAATCAACAGGGTACTTGGAAACTTGCTTAGGTGTCTGACCAAGGAGTATGGACAAGGATGGGAGCAAGTTATTCCACAGGCATAATTTGCCTACAATGACAATAACAATAGAATTATGGGAAAGAGCCCATTTGAGATAGTGTATGGGGAACATCCAAGGGGTGTGATGGAACTCAAAGACCTCAAAGGATATGAGGGAATCAGTGGGCATGCTGAAGATTTTGTAAAATCAATGAAGGAGTTTCATGAGCAAGGACAAAAGACCTTGATGGTGGCAAATCAAAATTTGAAGGCAAAGAAAGATGAGGGGAGAAGAGAATTGCAATTTGAAGTGGGTGAAGTAGTCATGGTGTTCCTAAATAAGGAAAGACTACAAAAAGGGATACCCAGCAAGCTACAGATGAAATTAATTGGACCTTTTAAGATATTGGCAAAGCATGGACCTAATGTATACAAGGTAGAGTTGCCCAAGGAGATGTCAATTTCTCCAATATTCAATGTGAAAGATTTGATCAAGTATAAGGGGCCAGATATGGATGAGATGCAGTACATGACAGAGGTTATTAAGGACATGGGAGAGTTCAAGACTCTAGAATAGAACAAACTACAAGTTGAGAAGATATTGGATTCAAGGGTGAAAAAGAAAACAAGACATAAGATCTACATGGAGCATATAGTGAAGTGGAAGAAACAACCAGAGTCAAAAGCCACTTGGATAGCTTAAAGTGACTTCAAGAAGCATGGAATCAGTGAGGATTTCCTATCACCTAAAGTTCCTTAACTTGCCTATTACAGGGGGGAGTATGGTGCAAGAGCACCCTTAAGGTATACTAGAAGATCCAAACTATTTTGGCTTGTAGGTTGGTTTAGGCAACCATCCATGAATAAGGGCTAAGTATAAAGTCCCTAGTGTGTGTTTGAGAAGTGTTTTAGGTTTGGAAAGATTAGGGTTGTGTGGTTTGAGTCTAGGTGATTCTAGGAGTCTAAGGCCTAGAAGTCAACTCAAAAGTCAAAGAGTTGGCCAAAATCCCAAATTGGGAAGATTTTTAATGTTTTTTTATTTTCTAACCATTTGAGGTCAATTGGTAAAGTTTAGAACCAATCAAGACACTCAAGTTGTGAAAATGGCAATTTTGACAAAAGTTTTCAAAGTTGTCATGACAACATTTCCTAGATTTTAGGGATCGGCCATTAAAGTTCCCAAAACCTGACCAAATGGTCTAGATAGATGGGATAGGAGTATATAACAAACCCTAATTAGTTAGTTACTTCTCACATTGTACAGACTGATTGCAAGGAAGAACCAATTTACAGTGTAAATTTGTGACAGAGCCATCATCCATCACTCTATTGGATTGAATGGATTGAATGAATGACTGGATAGTGCTTTCAATGTAGTTTACAAGATTTTTATGGTTTAAGGTTGTTAATTTGTACATTCTGGTTAAGCTTTGTCAAATTATTTGTGTTTTGCAAGTTCACTAGCCAGTTTTGGTCCAATTATGTAAATAATGGGTTTCTTTGGAGTTCTCCTGGCTCAAACTCCATGAGCACTTGGAATCTGCTAGGAACTTGTATATACTATGTAGATATGGATTTTTGAGTGTGTGAGTGTAGGGAAGACTTGAGAACATTCAAGCCCTAGGCAAGTGGTGAGCATTCTAGCTATGGTAACTAAACACGACAGTGGCAATGAAGATTGCAGATTGATTGGTATGAGCCAATCAAGTTTGGAGAAGTGAGGAGGCCTATGGTTTAGACCTTCTAGTTGAGGGAGAATTTTAGAGGAGTCCAACTGATCAAAGAAAGAAGATCAAGTTACCAAACCAGTCTACATGTCTCCAAAACCCTTATTTTTAGGGGTTTGGTAGAAATTTACAGTACAGACACCATTAGGAATTGAGACCTAATAAATCTTCAAGGGGAGGAAAAACTCACAAAGAATACCCAATTTTTTTGGGGGGGTTGTTAAGGGTTTATGGAAGCAAGAGCACATTTTCAATGTTTTGGAGGGCTAATAGGCCTAAAAAGGCCACAAGGCCAAAGAGTTGAATTTTTGGGTCTCGATTGGAAAATGGTTGAAGGCTCTAGAAAATTGGATCCATAGGAGTTTGATTTTACCTAAGGGGAGTAGCGAATCCTATCCTTAGGGAGTTGACACCCTTGGGGTGATAGCAGGCTTGTGCAACCATGCTTGCAAGAAAGCTAAAGAAGAGAGTAAGGAGGTGAGTTTGAAATTGATGGGAATTTCCTAGTGAGTTAGAGGATTAGGAAAGAATCCTCTAGTTAGGGTAGAGAGAGGAAGACCCTAAGGAAGACCCAGTAAAGGTCTTGGAGAGAGCTAGAGGCTCTAGGAGAGGAAATCCTCATAAAAATGGTATCAGAGCCATTTAAAGGCTTGGGTGATTGAATTTGTGTATGTTAGATTGGAGTGAGTCCATAGGTGAGTCTAGGATGGTGACCAATGCAGAGTTGGCCAAAGATTTGTCAGAGCAACAAATCAAGAATAGGCTTCTTGAAGAGGCAATGGAGGAAATGGAGACCAAAATGGTAGAGGTTGTAGAGACAACCAACAAACTGAGAGAAGTGCATGGAGGGTTAGATAAAGGTAAATCTCCATTAGAAGAGGAAGTAGAACCAGAGCCTGATCCTCATCTACCTAAGGAACCATTCCTCAAAGAACTCAAAGCACTGAGTGGGAAGGCTCTAGAAGGAATACCGGTGTTCTCTAGTAAGATGGATACAAATTTGGCTATGGAATGGCTTGAAGGGATGGAGAATCACTTTGAGTGTGATGGGATTACAGAAGCCCAAAAGGTGAAGATAGCCAAGTCCAGGCTAAGAGGGAAAGCACTTACATGGTGGAAGTTCTTGCAGGAAGAAAGGGAGAAAGAGGGCAAGAAGCCCATAAAAAATTGGAAGACAATGATTTCAAAAGTGAAGGAGTATTATCTTCCAGAGGATTACGATATCCAACTACATAAGAAGAGGCAAAAGCTTAGGAAAAAAGACCTAGATGTGGTAGCCTATACTGAATAATTTCAAAAACTATGTCTTAGATCAAGAATCCAAGAGACAAAGAGCATTAAAGTGGTAAGATACCTTAATGGATTAAGGTGGAACATCCAAGAAGAGCTTATTCTCTTCACTTTGACTTCCATTCATATTTTTTTTCAAATGGATTTGAAGGTGGAAGAAAAACTAAAGAAAAGACAAGATTCTAGCTCCAAAAGTAGAGGAAGGGGCAGAGATAATAGAGGTGGCCATAGAGGAGGCTCAAGTGGTAGAGGCAATGACAATAGGGGTCAAGGTGACTCTAGATATGTAGATCAAGGACATGAGTCAAACAATAAAGGTGGATTCAACAATAGAGGAAGGGGTTCTTATAGTAGTGGTAGAGGAAGGACAAGAGGTTTTGGAAGGAGAACTCATTTATATTTCATGAAATGTTACAAATGTGGACAGTTGGGGCAACCTGCATACATGTGTCTAGATAAGCCAATAGCCTCACAAGGAGAAAATAGGATCAACTATGTCCAAGAGGAGGACAACACCAAGCATTCAGAGGTCAGTCTGGATTCAGAGAAAGGTGAAAGTTTGATGCTTAGGAGAATACTAATTAAAGAACCTACTAAGGATGGACACAAGAAAAGAAGGGCTCTTTTCAAGGTCAAGTGCAAGATAATGGGAAAATTATGTAAGGTGATCATAGACTCCAGATCTAAAAACAATGTAATATCAGAGGAGGCAGTAGAGAAACTGAAGCTCACTAAAATTCCATATGAATGCTCTTATAAAGTCACATGGTTGAATAAGGGCCAGAATATCTTAGTCAATGAACAAGTGTGGGTGGAATTTTCAAATGGTATGTATCATGATAAGATACTATGTGATGTTATGCCAATGGATGCTTTCCATCTATTGCTTGGCAGACTATGGTAGTATGACAGAGATGCACTCCATAATGAGAAGGATAACAAGTATACTTTCAAGAAAGATGGGGTCACCTACAAGATATGTTGGAAAGTGACATTGAAAACAATTGTTATTTTGTCATTGATGTCAAACCTTTATTGGTGAGACTATTGTTATTTGTTTGAGTACCATATCTATTGTTGATGAAGAATATTTAACAAGAAGACCAAGTGAATGGTTGAGTTAAGGAAATTCAAAGGGTATTTGATCAGTTGGCACTCTGGCAAAGTAATTTATTGATTATCTTTCAAAGACAATTTTTCTGGTTGTTCTGTGCCAAGCAAGATTGGCTTGTGTCGAGTAAAGTTGATTGTGACGAGCAAAAAGTTTCTCAATGTCGAGCACCATTGAAATTGTCGAGTGAAATAGTCATGTTGGCTGACTTACATTAATTGGATTAATGATGAGATTTGAGATCTCTGGCCGAAGTAGTTAATTTTATTGGGATATGTAGTCTTAATTAAAGATTGATCTATGTCATTTAATGTATGGGTAACCATAATTAATGCATGGTTTCAAGATTTAATTAGAGACTACATTTGAGAAGTAAATGTTATACAAAGATGGAATGATCTATTGGAACTGGCCTAACCTAAGATCTATGATCTTGTTTAAGTGGCAAAATATTTATCTAACCTAGACAGAGAGGTATATGATAACCTCAAGTGATTATTCATTGTGTGGATGAATGTATGTGTATGCAAGAGGTTTGCAAAGTTGATTTCCTATTTGGCATGATCTAGCAAAGAAGGCAAAAGGCAGAGGCAGAGTGTTGCATATGTGATTGCTTGATGGATTTCCAAGCAGATCAGAAGGTTGAAATGACAATGCAGGCTATCAAGTAAGTTAACATCAGAGCTGTAATTAGATCTGAATTGCAAAGTAAGATGTATGTACCAGATCACAACTGTTGATTACTTTCTTACCATTGTATCAGTTAAATCATTTAACAAGGTTGACTTAACATTCATTTGTATAAATCCTCTAACAAGGTGACATTCAGGTGGAATGTTCTAAGTCCTCTAACAAGGCCACTCTTGACACGGTGATTAAATCCTTTAACCAAGTCACACCTAGCAATGTGTTATTGTAACCTTTAAAAGGGTTGGCTCCTCACAGGGCATCACTTTAGAAGAGTGAAAACTTGGTAGCATGTTACTGGTTGTTTTTCCCATATTGGGTTTCCACATTAAATAATTGTGTCAACTTGTGTGAATGCTTATGGTTTTCTTTACTGTTAATTTACTACAAGCTAATTTCAATTGACAGTAAACTGCAAGATTAAATTTGTTGATTTATGCTACTGCTGCCGAGTGGATTTGAAGTACAAAAAGTTTTTATTTGCTACATCTAGACCTGAGGATAACTGATTCACCCTTCCCCTCTTAGTTATTCTAAATTCATTCTAACAAGAAACAGTCCATCTTAGAGGAGGAGACAATGGAGAAGGCAGAATCCAGTGCCATTTTATTCAGTGGGAAAGAATTTCTAAAGGATCTGAGGGAAGAAGAAGTTGGTTATGCAATCTTTCTATAGCCAAAGGAGGAGGAGTCTCATGAGAAGGCAACTATACCACAGGAGGTAAGTGAACTGCTAGACCAGTTCAAGGATATAATTTGTGAAGGTACACCAGCCACAGTTCCACCTAAGAGGGAGATAAGTCATCAAATTGACTTCATACTAGAAGCATCTTTGCCAAACAAGGATGCATATAAGATGACACTAGAGAAAAACAAGGAGATAGCTAGACAAACCCAAGAGCTTTTAGACCAAGGGTTGATAAGGAAGAGAATTATCCCATGTGTTGTACCCATGGTTTTGGCTCCTAAGAAAGGAGTTAAGTGAAGAATGTGTACTGATTCTAGGGAAATAAATATGATAACTATTAGGTATAGATTTCCAATTCCTAGAATAGAAGACTTGATGGATTGTTTTGAGGGTGCTAAATACTTCTCTAAAATTAATTTGAAGAGTGGGTACTATCAAATTAGGATGAAAGAGGGTGATGAGTGGAATTCTACATTTAAGACTATAGAGGGGTTGTATTAATGGTTAGTGATACCCTTTGGGCTTACCAATGCACCAAGCACCTTTATGAGGGTGATGAATGAAATCTTGAAGGACTATATAGGATTCTTTGTAGTTGTCTATTTAGATGACATCCTCATATTCAGTAAAACAAAGGAGGACCATATGAGGCACTTGGAGTTAGTGTTGAAGAAGTTGCAGGAAGAGAAACTCACCATAAACCTTGAGAAGAGTGAGTTCATGAAGGAAGAGCTAGTCTACCTTGGCTTTGTGGTTTCCAAGGGTGACTTAAAGATGGACGAGGAAAAAGTAGAGGCCATATTCAATTGGCCTACTCCTAAGACATGGATAGAACTTAGAAGCTTCCAGGTTAGCCCAATTCTATAGGAACTTCATTAGGAGATTCAGTGAGATTTGTGCTCCAGTCCTAGAGACTATAAAAGGAGGGTTGAAAACAAAATTTGTGTGGTTAAAGGCAACTAATGATGGATTTGAGAGATTAAAGAAAGAAGTGCCTACTCAACCTATATTTCTATTTCTAAGCTTTGACAAACCATTCATTGTGGAGTGTGATGCAAGTAGCATTACAGTGGGAGCTATCTTATGTCAGGAAGGCAGGCCTATGGCCTTTTTTAGTGAAAGAGTAAAAGAGGCTAAGTCTAGGTACTCTTACTATGACTTGGAGCTATATGCTCTTGTACAAGCCTTAAAGAAGTGGAGGCATTATCTTTTACCCAAAGAGTTTGTTGTCTTCACAGACAACCAAGCAGTGAGTTACATAAACACTCAAGACAAGCTCAGTTTGAGACACATCAAGTGGATGGAATTCCTATAGTCTTACACCTTTACTATCAAACATAAGAAGTGAGTGCAAAACAAATTTGTAGATGTCCTTAGTAGAAGAATACTTACCATCCAAGTTATTTAGTTGCAAAGAACAGGGATTGAAGGTTTTGAGGACCTATATGAGGGAGATTCAGATTTTCTCAGAGATATATAAGGTGTGTCAAAATCTTGAGAATCACTTTCATAGTGAGTTTGCAGAGTATACATTGCAGAATGGGCTACTATTCAAAGGAAAGCAACTATGTTTTCCAAGAGGTTCAATGAGGGAGAATATTATACAGGAGAAGCATAATGGAAGCCTAAGTGGACACTTTGCATTGAATAAGACATTGGACTTAGTAGAGAGATTCTATTGGTGGCCAAAGATGATTTGGGAAGTAAGAACGTATGTGGAGCAGTGTGGCATATGTCAGAAAGCTAAAGGCACTTCATCCAATCCAGGACTTTACCAGCCATTACCCATCCCAAGTAGACCCTGGGAGTGCATAAGTATGGACTTCATAGTGGGGTTACCTAGAACTCCAACTGGTTTAGACAATGTATTTGTAGTGGTAGATAGGTTTAGTAAAATGAGCCACTTCATACCATGTAAAAAAACACATGATGCCAACCATATTGCCTACTTGTTCTTCAAAGAAGTGGTAAGGATTCATGGCCTACCAATGAACATTGTTGCAGACAGGGATGTAAAGTTCATGGGTCACTTTTGGAAGACCCTATGGAAGAGGTTAGGAGAAAACTTGTCTCATAGATCTGCCTATCATCCTTAAATGGATGGGCAGATTGAATTAATCAACAGGCTACTTGGGAACTTGCTTAGGTGTCTGACCAAGGAGTATGGACAAGGCTGGGAGCAAGTTATTCCACAGGCAGAATTTGCCTACGATGATAGTATCAATAGAGTTACAAGGAAAATCCCATTTGAGATAGTGTATGGGGCACATCCAAGGGGTGTGATGGAACTTAGAGACCTCAAAGGATATGAGGGAATTAGTGGGCATGTTGATGATTTTTCACAACCAATGAAGGAGGTTCATGAGCAAGTGAAAAAGACCTTGATGGAGGCAAATCAAAATTTGAAGGCAAAGAAAGATGAGGGGAGAAGAGAATTGCAGTTTGAAGTGGGTGAATTAGTCATGGTTTTCTTGAATAAGGTAAGTCTACAAAAAGGGGTACCCAGCAAGCTACAGATGAAATGAATTGAACCTTGTAAGATATTGGAAAAGCATGGACCTAATGCATACAAGGTAGAGTTGCCCAAGGAGATGTCAATTTATCCAATATTCAATGTGAAAGATTTGATCAAATATAAGGGGCCAGATATGGATGAGATGTAGTATAGAATAGAGGTCATTAAGGACATGGGAGAGTTCAAGACTCTAGAACAGAACAAACTACAAGTTTAGAAGATATTGGATTCAAGGGTGAAAAAGAAAACAAGACATAAGATCTACATGGAGCATCTAGTGAAGTGGAAGCAACAACCAGAGTTAGAAGCCACCTTGATAGCTGAAAGTGACTTCAAGAAGCATGTAATTAGTGAGGAGTTCCTATCACCTAAAGTTCCTTCACTTTCTTGTTGAAGGGGGGAAGTATGGTGCAAGAGCACCCTTAAGGTCTACTAGAAGATCCAAACAATTTTGGCTTTTAGGTCGGTTTAGCCAACCATCCATTAATAAGGGATAAGTATAAAGTCCCTAGTGTGTTTTTGAGGTGTGGTTTAGGTTTGGAAAGATTAGGGTTGTGTGGTTTGAGTCTAGTTGATTCTAGGAGTCTAAGGCCTAGAAGTCAACTCAAAAGTGAAAGAGTTGATCAAAATCCCAAATTGGGAAGATTTTTAAATTTTTTTTATTTTCTAACCATTTGAGGTCAATTGGTAAAGTTTAGAACCAATTAGGACACTCAAGTTGTGAAAATGGCAATTTTGACAAAAGTTGTCAAAGTTGTCATGACAACTTTTAAAGTTGTCATGATAACATTTCCTAGATTTTAGGGATCGACCATTAAAGTGCCCAAAACCCAACCAAATGGTCCAGATAGATGGGATATGAGTATATAAGGTGAATCCAACCCTAATTAGTTAGTTAGTTCTCACATTGTACGGACTGATTGCAAGGAAGAACCAATTTACAGTGTAAATTTGTGAAAGAGCCATCATCCATCACTTTATTGGATTGAATGGACTGAATGAATGACTGGATAGTGCTTGCAATGTAGTTTACAAGATTTGTGTGGTTTTAGGTTGTTAATTTGTACATTCTGGTTAAGCTTTGTCAAATTATTTATGTTTTGCAAGTTCACTGGCTAGTTTTGGTCCAGTTATGTAAATAATGGGTTTCTTTGGAGTTCTCGTGGCTCAAAATCCATGAGCACTTGGAATCCACTAGGACCTTGTATATACTCTATAGAAATGGATTTTTTATTTTTTGAGTGCAGAGAAGGCTCAAGAACATCCAGGCCCTAGGCGAGTGGTGAGCATTCTAGCTAGGGTAACTGAACAAGACAGTGGCAATGAAGATTGCACATTGATTGGTATGAGCCAATCAAGCTTTGAGAAGTGATGAGGCATGTCAGTCAGACCTTATAGTGGAGGTTGAAGTTCAGAGGATTCCAAATGATCCAAGAAAGAAGATCAAGCTACCAAACCAGTCTACATGTCTCCAAAACCCTTATTTTTAGGGGTTTGGTAGAAATCTACTGCACAGACACCATTAGGAATTGAGACCTAATAAATATTCAAGGGGAGGAAAAACCCATGAATAATATCCAAATTTTTTTTGGGTTTGTTAATGGTTTATGGAAGCAAGAACACATTTTCAGTGTTTTGGCGGGCTAATAGGCCTAAAAAGGCTACAAGGCCAAAGAGTTGAATTTTTGGGTCTCGATTAGAAAATGGTTGAAGGGTCTAGAAAATTGGATCCATAGGAGTTTTATTTTGCCTAACTAGAGTAGGAAAGCCTATCCTTAGGGATTTGACACTCTTGGTGTGATAGGAGGCTTGTGAAGCCATGCTTGCAAGAAAGCTAAGGAAGAGAGTAAGGAGGTGAGTTTGAAATTGAGGGAAGTCCCTAGTGAGTTAGAGGATTATGAAAGAATCCTCTAGTTAGGGTAGAGAGAGGGAGACCCTAAGGAAGACCCATTGAAGGTCTTGGAGAGAGATAGAGGCTCTAGGAGAGGAACTCCTCATCACATCCTTGCAACAATTGAGAAGAAGAGAGATATAGGAAATTGAAAAATCAATTTCAGCCACCGACACCTGTCTTTCTTCAAACAAATATGTAATTCCCCTCCAACCCTCAGAAAAATTGATTATGCTTGTTGGAAGTTTGATACTTTTATTCTCTACTAATGATTTTGATTGAATTTAGTAGTCCAATCTATCTCATCTCCACATAAGTTTTTGATGTATATTTCTCTTTGAGTAGTGATGCAAACTATGTGTTCATGATATTTTAGGAACATCGTGTTATGAAAAAATTTGATATGTTGTTGTGTGAGGAAATTCCTTTTTGATGGTTTGAGTACACTGGGATGAACTAAGTTGATTAAGATACTTTTATGACTATGTTCTGGATGGTGTATATATGTTATTCAAATCGCCATAAAGATTAGGTTCTTTTTATGATTTACCTAATCATATTTAACATCCTTGTAGGATTTTATGTACGATTGTGATGATAACTATTAATTAGGGATTAACCCAAATCACCTGATGGATCATATTATGGATTCAATCTGCTCCTTGTTTTATAATTAATTAGTATTACTTTGAATTACGGGATCTTATACCCTAGTGACATCATACTTGAACTCTATGCTTTCTCTTATTTGATTAGATGATGAGATGCTTTCAAAATATGTTGGATAATATGTTCATCCTAATGATAATTTGTAAATGATCTGAATGTTACCTAATGAATTATATTATTAGAATATTTAATGGAATTTGGTTTATATACATGATGGCATTATCAATGATGATAGTTTATTTTTATTTTGAGATTATGGTGGAGCTAA
>MU223492.1:846053-869463 GCA_018584345.1 Thuja plicata | reverse complement strand
TATACATGATGGCATTATCAATGATGATAGTTTATTTTTATTTTGAGATTATGGTGGAGCTAATAATACTAACTCAGTCATGATTTAGAATGAGTATTGTATGGTGTGTGTGTAGGATGAGGGGAGGCAGTCGTAGTCACTTTCATGGGAGATCCACATGATGTCGTACTCCCCTTCCTTGTTTTTCACTGCTTGCACGTATATGTATATATTTGTGTTTCTCAACTTGGTGATGCAAGATGCAGGTACCAGGCATCGACTCCACCTGGCCACACAGGTCTTAGCGTGACTTTAAAATCCTTGAATGTTGTTGTCATGGATATATTACCAAGGTTTCCCCAAGTAGACCCCTTGTGACTTAGGTTCTTTTTTTAGGAAGTCACCCTATTTGGGTTTGGGTTGTATTATTATTTCTATGGTTTTGATATTTATATCTTGGTCAGTTGACTATGTTCTTTTATTCTTGAAAGTTATGTTTAATATGATTCTTGGTTATTTTATTAGATAAATAAATAAATATATGTGTGTGTATATATATATATATATAATGTGTGTTTAAATAAATTTTTGGCGTGACTAAATATATGTATATGTATGTATATATGGGTGCACACATATATACCAATGTATATATAAATATATTTGTGTATGTATAAAGATATGTATATGTATAATTAGAGTTGTGATGTAAATATTGTATTAAGATAAAATAAATAAATAAATTAATAATAATAGAAGAACTAAAATAATTATGCCTAATTGGAAAAACTAACTTTCTAGGATATTCAAACTCAAGACCTCCTAGGAGAAAGGCTAGCTAGTTACCATTGGGTTATGTGAGTTACTTGATCATGTTTCTTATCATTGGTATAATTGATTACTTCATAAGCTTATTTGAGTTAATAAATAATTAAATTTGTAACCTACAATTCATGGGAATAATTGATTTAATTTGAAACCAACTATGGAAGGTGGAGAAGTTGCTTCCCGTAAAGCAACTCCTCCAACCATATAGTTGTCTATATGTATAACATAAAATATTTTATGAGGGGGGACCTGGTTTTGGGAGATTATGAGAATAGGATTGGCAATGTAAAAATGATATTATTTGCTCAATAATTGAGGAAGAGGATAGTGTTTTATTTTTCTGAGAAAATGGAGAAATGGTTGTTGCAAGAAAAAAAATATAGTCCAGATGCGGAGGCCATATCTCCCTAACCAACCATTGAATATTGCTAAGTTTTGGATATGTTGGTAAAAACCTAAGTACGCCACTTCTCACTGGAGTGATCCAAGCAATATGGTGTGGTTAAAAATTTATAGATCTCTGTGTGTGGGTATATCCAGGAGGACAACGAGTAGAAAGTTAGAAAGCTTGAAGGTTTATGGAATTGCTCAAACACTAAGGGAATTCTTAGGAGGAATCCAGGTAGAATATAAAACTAGAAATAATTTTCCTATGTTTATATTATTTATTGGAGTAATGTATTTTTTTTAAATTCTATTTTCTCCATTATTGATCATACCTATAGATAAGTAAGGTAGTTTAAAAACGTTCGTAATGAAATCTAGAAATTAAGTATATGTATCTAATGTGTTGGCTTGATGATTTTGTCACTATCTATTTTTGGGAGTGATTATGTCTTCTTGTGTGGATTTTATGTTTGAATAGTGGTTAAAGTCATATTTAATTGTTATTGAGTTTTGGAAGGTTTAGGATGTCAGTTTATCACCCTTCCTTTTGATACTTTATTTCATTTGGGATTATTTTCTTCTATGTTCATTTTATTGATTGAATTTGATCATAATGTCTTACTTAAGGTGTCTTGAGTATGTGACATCCTTGTACTACTCTTATATTGTTTATGGTTAAGGTTAGGGCTCATCCTGATGGTCTGAGTACACAGGAGAGTTTCCTAAACCTCTGAAATAAAGCATTTGAAGTATTTCAATTATTTTATCATGTTTTAAGTAGGGGACTAGGTACCCTAGGTGAGTGGCTCACAATAGGTTTTGAACCCTAAAGTGGTTTCCAGATGATCCTATGGGTGGGTTAGTAAAAATTGATAACCTAATAATGAATCTGGGAAAGGGGGGAAACAAGATATAATGAAACAAAACATAATAATGCCCACATAGTCCTATTGGAGTACCGGGACCATGGGTAAGTGCCATGATGGATCCCTATTCATAAAGGGGGGATCGGGGTTACATGGTTTCCAGGAAGGATCCCAATAAACAAGATATGCGATGACACTCACTTAGAGGGTATGCTAGAAACCTAACCCTTTTGTATTGTTAAGTGATATTTTGTTATGTCTTGTATTTGTTTTAAGTTATTGTTTTGTGAAGCCTTAGATTGCTTCGGGCCTTGTGTGGACCTTGGCTCTATCTCCTAGCATTGGGGAGTGGAACTACATGGTTCCACGTGGTTGGGTGGTTAATCTTATCGAGGTACTATTTGTGGTTGCATGGATGACATTGCCTATAGATTCATGCTTGAAAGATGCCAAAGATTCTACTTCTGCATCATGTACTTCAATGAATTGTAATTCTGATGTATTTATTTATTTATTGAAATCCCTTGTTGGGTAATGTAATGAAATATATGAAGGGTGAATCAATGTAATGGGAATTGTTATTTCTAGGTGAAATGAATGGAAAATTTATGCTCTTACTTGTATATGTCACAAATATTAAAATAATGTGGAATTTTTCATTTGTTTCCCTCTAATGCTATCTTTTGATAAAGTAATTGATCTTTTGAATGAAAAGTTATTCTTATAGTTCTCTCTTGTTTTGTGAATAAGGACCTAGCTTATATTGATATGATAAGTATGTTCTCTTATATAATTGAATATAAAGGAATATTATGAAATGATTGGTTTATGAATGAACTTTTGTTTATTTCAAAGATAAATGTTATTGTTAGATAAGAAGGTCTATAGGAATGATAAATGATAATGGAATTACAATTGTGGAATAGTTGTATAATTGTGAAAGGAGATGCCAAATATTAAGATAAGTTTATAATAATAAAGTACAATACACTTTTGGTTTGGTGTAACCTGTGATAGTAACTCAATAAATTGATTCACATATTGTTAACTTACGATTGATATTAAGAATGAGTTAGGAATATTTTAGTTGGTGTCTTAAAATATATCTAGTACAATGTACATCTAGGTAGTAGGATATGTGATAATGCATGATATTCTTTACCCTTATGTCTATATGAAACTAAATTTATAAGATTCTTTATAGATGTTATGAACTCCATTAGTTAGTTATGAAGAATGGATTGTGTTGGTAAATTAAATATTGGTGACTACTCATTGAAACATGTTCATCACATAGTAGTCATTTATTCTAAAGGGTTATAAATATGTTAGACTTGTAACTCATTATGAAACTCTTAAATGTGATTAGATTAATTAATATTGTTTGAGTAGAATTGTTAGAGAACCTATGAGGACTAGGAAATCTCAGTTATGTTGCATTCATGTTTTGTGAGCATATGTGTATCGATTCTTTTTAATATGTGCATTGTAATAGTGTTATGAAAAAAAATTGACTTTATCTTTAGAGATTAGATGTTCAATCCTCTTGGGTTCTCTGGCGGGGTGTTACAAAATATCTTCTCCTCCAAGAAATCCAATTTCCCTCATCTGAGAAAAATCCCTCCATGAAAGTACATTTCAGCTTTGCAAATAAATATTCCTCAAAACGATAATGCACATTACTTTAATTTTTTCAATTTCCTCATTCTCTGTGCAAATCAGAATTTATTTTCTTTTAATATTTGCACATAGAGTGTGACTTTTTTAATTATTTTAACTTTTGAAATCATGTGCATTTTCTCCTATTTGCCTTTGAAAATTCTTCTTTTATGCAGATTTATGCCCATATTCCACTAGAATTGGAAACTTGTCACATTTTGATTAGCTGCACTCAACTGGCCTTGAACTCATCTTTTAACCTTGGTTCTCTTTGGAGACTTGGAGACTACTTAGTCTGTAAGTCTCTGAGACATTTTCTTAACCATGGTATCCTTTAGAGACTTGGAGATTACCTTTAGTCTCTAAGTCTCTAAGAGATTTTAACTTGACCACGCCCTTAACCACACCTTAACCATGGTTATCCTACATAGTGTAGTCTCTAAGTCTTTGAATCAATTCACTAACCCTGGTTAGATCTAGAGACTGTGTGTGGACCCTTAGATCTGATCTCCATCTGATAGTGGTCGCTCAATCTCAGAATGTTAAGGACTTAGAATTTTTCACCTGGCGACTACGCGAACCAGTTAACTAGCCTCTAGTGGCTCAATCTTGAATGCCCTGGCAGTTACCTGGAAACCTCTCATGACTTCATGACTACACTGTTGTGTGATCTCTGAAACCCTGGTGGCTAATTGATATCCTTTCGTGACTTCACCCGACGGTTAGTCACATGATCTCGGTGGTTATCTCTAGTATCTCTCAACTTCACGACCGTTCACCACATGTCTGCCAAGTCATCATCAAAATTTTGATTTCATTCATCTAGGCACGCTGTCCAATGCACCACCAACGGTCACCTGTGCGCGCATGAAGAGAGCCTCCTTCTCTGCTTCACATTTTTATATGTTTGTCTCCTTCCTTTTAAACATCTCAAATTCCTCCTATGGGATGAATGTGGGACTAAATTTCTCTATTTTTTAAAGAATTTTTGTATTCTACTCCCAAAATTATGGGGCCCACCAGTGCACTGAATCCTCTAGGCAAGGGGCCCGCCAAGGAGCCTCTTGGCTTCTTATTTACAATGCAAAGTAAGTGAAAACATATATAAAGACCAAAGAAAACTCTAACCCACTTAATGTGGGATAAAATAATTTTTCCATTTTCAAATTTTAAGCCTCTCCATGATGCAAAATCCTTCTTGGCATTTTTCATTTGCTGTTTGAATTGTATATGCAATGACATTTGTCTCCCCCCTTTATACTTCATATACTCTACGCAGGCATTAACTCTTCCAGCACTGGCTTTGGCACTTGCAACTTGCATGCAGGAGACTCCCTGACACACCAAACACAATGGATCACTTCCCTTATTTTGAAAACCATTATGCTTTATCTTATACTGGTCAATTTGGTATTGTGCATGGCATTGTATTTTAAAAGTTTTGATTCCTCCAAAGTCAGTGCATTGACAACTCCCAGCTCATTCTTTGCGTAAGATGCAAAGTGTATTTGGAAATGTATTTTGATACATTGCACAGCTTCTGGCTTCCTCCTATGTGTTGCGTATGATGTCCTTGGTCTTTGTGGTTTTACTTTGTTTGAATAAAAAACTCTAGTTTTAATGCCCCCTTACTGGGTGGGCTTTTCTCTGACACTTTCCAAGTGCATTTGCTAAAATTTTGAAACCCATGTGTTGCGCATGATGCTTGGTCTCTATGCACAATTTGTATTTATTATAAAATGTTTAAGCCCCTTCACAAATTGTGCATCCTTCATCAATTTCAGCGCAAAGACTTCTCCATTTGGTGTGGGACACCTTTCTTTTTTTTGTTTGGCTTTTAAATTTGTCATTTGCTAATTGCTTACAAATGTTTACATCCCTTCTACGCTAGTTCCCACTTATTTCACCTTCCCACCAGCACAAACACATCCTCCATTGTGACATTTCCTTGTGTTTATTCCTGGCATCTCTACATTTGAAAGTCTGTGCAAGCTTCAATCTTCTATTCCCCTACGCAGGCCATTTTAAATTTGCATTTGATTAATTTTTTAATGTTTACAAACATCTTACATATACTGCATGTGGGGTCTCCTCCAGCTAAAATGCACAATGTATTTGTTAAACATGGGCCTTGAGAATGCAGTTATAATCCCATTCATTCAATTGCATGGAAGCATTGATATGGAAAAGGTTGCAAAACTTCCAAACATTTGTACTTGCAACAACATCCTTTATATAGACTGTTTATGTCTTGACCAAAGCATTGCATGAAGTCAGCAACTTGAGCTCTTCACTGATCAACATCTCATTTTGCAATAGCATTCATTCATTGCATGGCTTTCTTCATAACACATATGCCCCTTAATGCATGGCGCTTGGTCTTGGGCATATTCCTTGGCACATTAAATTTGTCAATTTGCATTGGTATTGAACTTTGTAATGCTTGCCAACGTATTGAGAAACAACTCCATCATTCATAAATACTTATTATTTTAAATCACAAATGACTTAAAATAATAATATACTATAAAACCACGCCACAAGACCAATGAATCTCAACAATAAAATATGGATCCTCTAATGCTTGATTAAAGAATCATCATTCTGAAAACCACATTCACCCTCAGCTTATCAAAGTGTAGTCTTCAGTGCATTTGGATCTCAAGATACTGAACTGGTGGTCATTACAATCAATTTTTAACAATTCTGCAAACTGACCTCATAGATGGCATCTGGCCTCTAGAACTGATCTCAAAAACTGACTAGAAGGCCTCCAAGAACTCTCAAATCTAGAAGATATGCAAACTTTCATGTTTACCATCACCCTAAAAAAACATATCTCCATGACGCCTTCGGAAGTGAGACATTTTAAACTCCCAAGCTGACCACTTTCACAAATCTACAAACTGCACTTGTCAAAACACATGCAAACCACCCTCGGAATCACTTCTGCAAAGTTATCAAAATATGTTATGAGTTTTAACCACTGGTCCAGCTAATGCATTTACATATATAGAGTACAGTGAAACCACTCTCATCTTAAAGAAATACTCTGATAACAAGTTGTCATTCTTTGAAATGACTATTCTGTAAACTGTATTTTGTTTAACACTACAAATCTGCATAAACTGCCTTTAGTTTTGATTCCAAAAACTTAACAAAAGAAACCCTTAGAGTCTAAGCCTTAGATCATGGATTCACTCTCACATAAGGAAAATCAATCTACCATTAACTTGTTTTGATGATCAACTGGTCAATTGGTATCAATCTACAAAGTCAATACTTTACAACTTTCTGAACTTAAAACACAGTAAAATTGCAGAAATTGGATTTGGAATCAATTAGGCAAAGTGGACAACTAGATTGGCCATAGTCTATAAATATTTAGTAAGGTACACTTTCATGTTTTCAATGTAGGGTATAAGCCAATTCTTCACAATCTTGAAATGGGCACAAATGGTGGGACATCAATGTAAGGTACTTAGAAATCTGCATTTCACACTCGGGGAAAAAGAATAAAATGCAAATGGAATAGCTTTGGAAAAGTTATCAACTGAGCTCACAGGGATCTGCAAATGGGCAAGGAGATTCAATTTCATTCATACAACACACTACATCGACCCTTATGCCATGCCTATCAACTAGATACAAGATGTAATCCTCCAAAGTGGGTCATTTAAGAAATTATGAAAACATGCAAAGTGTAGATTTGGACAAAACACCTCCAAATGACTACCTCCAAAACATGTCAAAACTGAAATTTAAAAGTTGGAACCCACTGTACTTGCTAAATTAAAGGTGTTGAACACACTTCCCAAGTGGTATATCATGAAAATCATCGGGTCACTTTTTACAAGCATCCAAACTTGACCCCTCATAAAGGATTTTTAGGGCAATAACTCATGCTTCAGGAAACATTTAGTGTAGTCCCTCCAAAATGTACTCACAATTTTGTAGTTCCAACAGTGACTCTAACTAAGGACACGTGTCCCATGTGGGCATGCAAAGAACTTCAAAATCTCTTGGTACAACAGACCATTCACAAAATAAATCAGACTTTCTCTTCTCTTTTTCTCCTTTCTCTTATATCTCTTCTCTCTTTTAAAAACTGGGAACCCTTTATTTGAAAGAAAACAAACCACACAAATGAAAGGAAAGGAAAAGAACTATACAAGCACAAAAATTTACAAAAGACCTCAAACCTTTTCACAAGTGGAATCATCTCTTACCTATGTCATACATCTAATTCTCATCTTCATAGATTAAAGGCAAACTGAAATTATTGCTTGCATCAGCAAGATAAAAAATGTTGCCATGAATCTTCAGCATATCAAACAAAAAGAAATCAACAAACTCACCATCAATTAGCAAAACCAAGTCATCAAACCACTGTGAATGTTGATCACTATGTGACACCAGAATATCACACCCTTCACTATCACTGACTTGCTGAAAAAATAAACATTCCAGTTCACTCTCATGGCTGGAAACATCCATATGCTGAACATTAGATTGTGCCAAAGAACAAGCTTCTTTTGTAACAATAATTTTCAAACTAAGATAGAACATCTCGAAACAAAAATTAGACTACAAAAATGCAGAGGTAGCTTGCTGATCAAAAATCTTATCAACATCTTTTAAACATGGAAAAGGAATGTCAATTAATGGTTTTTTAATCACTTGCAAATCTGAGAAAACACATTCAGATTTGTCACTTTCTTCAGCATCATGGCATATATAAGAATCACTAACACTAGACTCATGAAAATCTGAATCCATAGCAGCACATACATCTTCATACTCATCATATATGACACCAAAAAATTCATCACAATCATATGTACTCTTAACTTGCATATCATTTGCTTCAAAAATAGGAGAAGGAAACTCAACATATTTTTCACATTTCATGCCCTCACTAATACCCTCTTTATCAAAACATATATCTGTTAGGCATGAAAATCTAGAATCAAATGAATGCACATACCTCTGGAAATTAGAATCTAAGAGTTCTTAAATTTTCTCACTGTTTAGTGGGAATTGGATTTCATAATCAATTTCTTTGGTCTCTTGCTCATTGCTGCAAACTTCTTCCTCATTAGAAACAAGAATCAAGACTTCTTGACTTGTATTTTTTTGTGCAAATGAATAACTACAGCAACTTACATCTGCACCATAATCATCCCCTTGTTGTTCACACAAAAATTCTTCAAATGGGAACAAGAAATCTGCATTGTTATGCTGAAAAAGGAAAAATCTACAAACTCAATGGAGTCATTTTCAGTCACAAAGTCATCTTCATCGTCTTGTTCTTCATAGATTTCATTATCAGCATCATAATAAACACCTTCAACATAACTAGACTTAGCATCATCTACATAACTAGATTCATATTCAGCATCCTAAACATTTTCAGGTTCTGATTTCTCAATCGAATCTATCCATTCTATGGTATGTTCAATTGATTCTTCTCTAAGAGATGCAGACCAATTGACTGATTCAGGCATACTAAGCTCTAGGAACATTTCAACATATGTGGACTCTTGAAAGTCAACACCCATTGGAAGCTCATTTTAAGCTTCATGAAACTTCTTATAAAACAAAAGTGTTGATTCTTCTTTTCTCTCTCCTATCTTACATCTTAAAATCAACATGCATTTCTGTTGTATTCTTTGATTTATCAATGAAATATCTTTTTTTCTATTAGCATTTTGAATATCTTTCACATAAAATTCAGATCTAGAAAATATATCTTGACCCATGAAGGCTGGAATTTCTATTTTAACCACTTATTTAATCATCACATCATATTCTGTCACAAATATTTCTATCTGACTTTATGCAACCATTAACTTCCTGAAACCACAACATACTTCTAATTTTGAAAGGTGAAACTTCAACCAAGAAGCATGACACACTTCAAAACTATTTTTCCCTTTTTATTAGTGACTTAATCACCTATTAAGAGACTTCTCTTTTCTTATAAAAATAGAGGATTACCTAGACAAGAACTGCAGTTGTTGTTCTTTTTACTTCTTGATGGGAAACATGGTGAATTTAGAGCTTCTTTTGTAGCTTCAACCGGTTCTTTTTTCGTAGAGTCTCCACCTCCTTGCAGAGGAAAAATATCAAACAATAAGAGCTATTTGAAAATCAATTTTAATTCTGGAAACTCATTCTAACCAGAAAAGTTGCATAATCTCTCTTTTTTTTTAAATTCGCTGCAAATATAGAACACTTTCTAGGCTATTCTCTCTCAGAGATCTGAAACAAATTTTAGATTATTTTTCTGACTCTCTTTCTCAAAATCAGATTCAGATATTGATTCAGCTAAGCAAGGAAACAAATATTTTAAACTTGTTGATCTTAAACTTCAAATAACAACTGATAATCACAAATTTTGAGTGGCACATAACAACCAAGATTTTCCAAGTTCAAACAGAGTCGCCACCCACAACATGTATGGGATTAAATTTTATAAATTGATCAAGAAATGGACAATAAATAGTCAATCATTACAAATTTTACAACAATCCACTTCTCCCCAAGGGAGTCACCATTTTGTTAGTGTGACTCAGATGGGCCAACTCAATCTGAAATTTAGTTTAAACTTTTAAAGCACTAGATATATTCTAAATAGTTTGACAAGAATTTGTAATCTCAATCCCCAGTAGAGTCACCATTTTGTTAGCAATTTTTCTTATATCCCTCAGTTCTAAAAGAGAATATGTAAACCAAACTTGGGGATCTTCATCCAACTCATGTTAATATGCTTCTTCCTACAAATAGAGGGGCAAGAAAAGGCTAATTGATGAGGATTTGATCCTCCTTCTACTTTGAGCTTCACATGCTCAGGTGGGTGCACCTAAAACATAACCAATCTCTGCATACATAAGCACTCTCTATCTGAACCCCATTATGCAGATGCAAACATGGATAGTTCTTAGACTTGTATAAATGGGAATCCAAGACTCAACCAATCTTATACAAGATCCCACCTGCATAATTATTCTAAGAACTAGGGAAATGGTCAATGTTACAATAAGGGTTAAATCCTTCTTCTCTTTGAGCTCTAAGTTCAGGCAGGCTAACCTATGGATTCAATTATTTAAAGAATCACCAAAAGAGCTTGTATTCTTCAACACAAGACATGATATGTATACTCTTCAACATAAAGTAAAAGGTGAATTGATTTAATGGATTGATGATGAAAACTACAAGACAAGAAAGGACCAATTCCTTATCTATTGGGAAACAGAGTCAAGTGAATACACTTACCCATAAAATTTTCCAACTCCAAACACAAAGAAACCAAGTTAAATGCCTTACAAATCACTCTTCTCAATCCAATACTTGGACACCAATTTTGTATGCAAATCTCAAACGCTCAGATTTTGCCTCTAAGAATTAATCTCTCCTTGAAAGAAACTTAGAAACAATCTCACAGCTACCTTGTAACTACTGCATTAAATTCCTTACAAATTAACACACAAGAATTAAAACTAGACATACAAAGACAAATGAATATTGCACAGGGATTCCAATGTTCTTTATTGAAAAATCATCTAAATCTGTACATTTACAAGACAAAGTAACTCATAAAATGAAGACTCAAAAGTCAGAAAGTTGTTCCTACAACCACTTCTCATGATTTCACTTCTACCAAGATCACCACCAAAGTGTTGTCCTCACTATCTACCGATCTTCTAGACTTAGTTGATTTTCTACATTATCGATCTGAATCCTTCTTATCAATTATGTCTTCACGTCACTGATTATATTACATGACTGTTCTAACTTAGTTTCCATCAATGATAACCAAATAGGTAACTCTCTATGATTGGAACCAAAATTCATCATATGCCAACAATTGGACCACATAGATTGGTATGAACCAGATCTAAAATATTTTTCAGGAGAATAATTTTTACTAATGAAACTAGAACTAGTTAACTTCCCAAGACGACATTATTTACACATTACATTGTCTAGTTTCACTAGGTTGGGGAAACCTCTCACTATCTTCATCTTACTAACTTTGATCAAGTTATCAAAATTTACATGAAAAAACCTCTTATTCCATAACCAACAATCTTCTACCTTAGCAATTAGACAACTCTTAATAGTAGAATTCAAATGGAACAAGTTACCTTTAGTTTTTTCACCGGTAGCAATCAATTCTTTTGATTTCCAAATAATCCCTCATATACCTCCATTGAACTCCAATCTATATCCCTTGTTATTCAACTGAGAAACACTTAACAAGTTGTATCTCAGACCATCAACCCAGTAAATATCATCAAATTTTTTTATCATTCAAATAACTAGATCCTTTACCTTTTACCAAACAAGGAGCATCATTCCCAAATCTTACTAGGCCTCCATCACATTCTTCCATCTTGGTGAATTTTCTTCTATCACTAGTCATATTGTGAGTGCACCCAGTGTCAATAATCTAGTTACCACTATGATTCATGTTAGAAACCAAAGCTATATCACCTTTTTCTGAGGTTTTTTCCTTTATTGCAATAAACACAATTTCATCTTCATCTCTTCCATTAGATTCCTCATAGGTAACACCTTCCTTATCTAGGCATCATACTTTCTTGTTCTTATCCTTGAATCTTCTTGGCTTCTCCTTCCTATCGTTTTCAGGGCATCTAGAGGAAATATGTCCAATTTTATTAAATGCAGAACACTTCAAAAACAAGTTACTCTTATATTTATTTTTCCCTCTAGGAAACCTATTAGAATGAATTCAGAATAACTGAGAGGGGGGTGAATCAATTATCCTCAGGTCCAGATGTGCCCATTAAAACTTTATACCAATTTGAACAATTCAATACTGCTCGGCAGCAATAATATAAAAGTGTGCAGTTTACTGTACTAATGAAATAAGCTTGTAGAAACTTAACAGTAAAACACAACATAAACATTCACACATTTTGACACCATGATTTAACATGGAAACCCAATATAGGAAAAACCACCAGTAACATGCTACCAAAATTTTACTCTTCTGAAGTGAGCTTTGTTAGGATCCAACCACGTTAAAGGTTACAAAACACACTGTCAAATGTGACCTGGTTAAAGGATTTAATCACCCTGTCAGAAGTGGCCTTGTTAGATGTTCTACCTAAATTTCACCTTGCTCAAATGATTTATACAATGACTGTTAGGTAAACCTTGTTAAAGGATTTTAACTGATACAATGGTTAGAAAGTAATCAACAGTTGTGATCTGATACATACAACTTACTTCGCAAATATAGATCTGATTTTAGCTCTAATGCTAACTTACTGAGTGGCCTCTATTCTCATCTCAAACTCCAGATCTACTTGGAAATTCATCAAGAAATCACTCATGCAATTCTTTGCTTCTTTGTTCAGCCTTCTCTGCTAGGTCATGTCAATCAGTAAATTAACTATGCAATCCTCTTGCATACTCTACTTATATTACACACTTTATGAATAACCCCTTGAGGTTATCATATACCTCATCATCTAGATTAGACAAATATTTTTCCGCTTAATCAAGATCGTAGATCTTAGGTTAGGTTAGATCCAATGGATCATCCCATCACTAAGTTACCATTTACTTCTCCAAAGTAGTCTTTAATTAAATATTGATTCCATGAATTAATAACGGTTTCCCATGAATTTAATCAATGTGGACCAAAATTAATTATCCATAATAAACTTCACATATTCCAATAAATTCAATTATGTCAGCCAGAGATCTCAAATCTCATCAATTACTAAAATACTGTTGCTCGGCCAACATTGTGTTCTTCAACTTGGTCACCTGTATATTCCTTGGCATTTCACTAGTGCTCAGCCATCACTGGCTTCACTCAGCATCAACACCTCAGTGAACTATCAGTGAAAAATAAACAACATATCACTTTGCCAATGTGCCAAATGATCAAGTACCCTTTTGTTTACCCATAACTCAACTATTTCCCTCGGTCTTCTTGTTATCCTTTTATTCAAATCTTCTTCATCAATCAATAGATATGGTACTCAAATAGATAGCAATAGTCTCACCAGTTAAGGTTTGACATCAATGAGAAAACAACAATTGTTTCCATTGTAGCTTTCCAAAAAATCTTTCCAACAATCTCCCTCTTTGGCATTGATGGAAACACTAAACAATAAAATAATAATTTTCAACCATAGTTACCATACAATCCAAAAAGTCTATTTGTGTTCCTTGATATGAACAAATCTTCATTAATGTCTTTAGGTTCATTCTGATTCTCATCTTGTAAAAAATTTCTCCCTCTATTTCTATGATCACACTGATGTTTTTCTGTTTCTATTCATCAATCTCTCTCTTTCTCTGAGTATTAAATTCTCCCTCTTTCAGTAAACTTCTCCCTCTATCTTTCTCAGTATATTTCTCCCTCTTTGACAACAATGCCAAATAAATTGACATCTTCATCATGCAGATTCTTTTGTTCTGAACTTTGTATCATGTTGTTCCTTTCATCTTGCTTATGACTAATTTTCTTTTTCTGTCCTTGTCTATCTTTCACAAATTTAGGTAGCATCCTAAAGTGTGACTGCCTGTGCATCAATGTGAAAAATATTTTGAATATAACATTTGATGCAATAGTACCATTCTGAACTAATTAGCCTTGGTTAGGGGAATCACCCCTAATTTAACTCATAGATACTCATGAGCATCCTTGCGTAGTGCCTTTGTAAATATGTCTGCTAACTATTCCTTAGTGTTCACATACTCCAGTCTCACTTCCTTCTTCTGAACTAGCTCCCTCAAGTAATGATACTTGATAGCTATATGTTTTGTCTTAGAGTGCATTACAGGGTTCTTAGAAATATTTATCACAATATATGATAATTGGTTCTGTGATCTCTTCTTTCATTCCTTTCAGTAGTATCTTCAACCACACAATATTAGAACAATTAACTGATACTACCACATACTTGGCTTCAGTTGTAGATTGTGAGGTGCAGTTCTATTTCTTTCTTGTCCATGAAACTAATCTTTTTCCCAAAAGAAATGCTTCTCCTGTGGTTCTTTTTCTATCATCAACATTTCCAGCCCAATTAGAATCAGTATAAACTCTGAGTTCAAATTTATCATTCCTTTTGTAATACAAACCATATTCATTTGTTCCTTTCAAATATCTCAGAATCCTTTTTACTGCCATTATATGAGTTTCCTTGGGATTGGCAGAAAAATCTAGCAAAAATTCCAATAACTAATGTAATATCAGGTCTATTGTGTACAACATTATGTAGTTTTCCAATCATTGATCTGTACAGTGTTGGATTTACTTCTTTTGTCTCATCATTTTTGGTTAACTTCTGTCCAGTAGCCATGGGTGTACTCACTGGTTTTGAATCTTCCATTCCAAAAAAATTTAGTATCTCTTTGACATATTTTGATTGAGTAATATAGATACCATTCTTCATCTTACATATTTGTAAACCAACAAATTTTTTTATCTCACCAAACATAGACATCTCAAATTCAGTTTGTATCCCCTTTGCAAATGCTTGGCATAACATATCTTGTCCACAAAAGATAATGTCATCAAAAAACATTTCAGCTAATAAAGTACCTTTACTTTTCTTTGTCTTCAAATACAGATTGTTGTTGTCATTGGTTCTTGCAAATCCAATCTTCATCAGATAGTTGTGCAATCTCTCATACAATGCTTTGGGTGCTTGCTTCAGTCCATACAATTCTTTGTGTAATTTGCAAACCATATTTCTTTTGCTTGGGTCACCAAATCCATCAGCTTGTTCAATGTATACTTCTTCTTCTAATATCCCATTTAGAAATGTTGACTTTACATCCATTTGATAGACTTTAAATCCTTTGTAAGCTGCATATGCAAGTAAGGCTCTTACTCCTTCCAATCTTGCAACTAGAGCAAATGTCTCTCCATAGTCAATTCCTTCCTCTTGTGCATAACCCTTCTATACCAGTCTAGCTTTATTTCTTGTTACCTCTCCATGTTCATTCAACTTGTTTCTGAATACCCACTTAGTACTAATTACATTTTTGTCATTTTTCCTAGGTACAAGTGTCCAAGTATTGTTCTTTTCAATATGTTCAATTTCTTTGTTCATGGCTTGAATCCATTCTTCATTGGCTAAGGCATCTTTTACTGTTTTAGGCTCAAAATCACATAATAAGCAGGTATCTTCTCTCAATTTTCTTCTTGTCATGTTTGCAGAATCCTTTGCTCCTATGATTTGATCAAGTTTATGGTGCCTTCTTACATACTTTTCCAAAGTAGGTTCTTTCTCTACTTCAGATTGATCATTCATGTTTAATTCAGGTTGAAACTGTGATTCAGCTTCTCCATCAGATAGCTCAGCAGTCACCTCCTATTGCCCGACAATTTCATTATGTGACTCGGCAGGTGTGAACTGTTGTTCGACAACTTCATTCTCAGTTTTAGGTAATTCATTAGAATCTTCCTCATCAGGATAGGTGAATGATTTGTAACTCTCAGGCTCAGTCATACTTTCAGCTTCATTTCTTCCTGCATATTCATCAATTCTAACATTTGCACTTTCCATAATTTTTTTAGTGTTAGAATTCAAACACTTATATGCTTTACTTTTAGTTGAATATCCAAGAAATATGCCTTCTTCACCTTTAGCATCAATTTTTCCATTTATGTTATCCTTCAGTATGAAACATCTACTTCCAAAAACTTTAAAATAGCTTACACTAGGTGCATATCCATACCATAGCTCATAAGATGTAGTATTTGTACCTTTCTTGACTTGTACTCTATTCAGGGTATAGAATGTTGTACTTACAACTTCTCTCCAATATTTATGTGCAACATTTTTCTCCATCATTAGTGTTCTAGCACAATCCATGATAGATCAATTTCTTCTTTCAGCTATACCATTCTGTGGTGGTGTCCTAGGAGCGGACATCTGTCTCTTTATCCCTCTGTCATTGCAAAACTTGTTAAACTCATTAGAAATAAACTCACCTCCTCTGTCAGATCTTAGACATTTCAGAATTATACCTATCTCCTTCTCAACTTTTTCCAAGTACCACTTAAACAACTGGAATGCATCAAAATTTTCCTTAAGAAACATAACAATCATCATTCTAGAGTAATCATCAACAAATAAGATAAAATATTTGTCTTCCCAGTAACTTTTCTCACCAATAGGTCCACAAAGGTCAGTATGAAAAAATTCTAGAATATCCTCAGAAGTATGAGTTTTACTCTTGAAACTAGATTTAGTCATCTTTCCCAATTGACATTGCTTGCACATTGCATTTTCAAGTTTCTTTAACTTAGGCAGCCCTCTAACCTTTTTCAATTTTTTTATGCTTACCAAGTTATCAAAGTTTACATGATACAACCTTTTATGCCATAACCAAACATCACTATATTGTGCAAACAAGCATGTCTCAATAGTTAAATCCAGATAAAATAAGTTACCTTTTGTCTGCTCGCCACTTCCAACTAATTCTCCATTGGCATCATAGATTTTTGCTTTCCTTTGATGGAATTCAACTTTGTAACTAGAAGAATTCAGTTGTGAAACACTTAATAAGTTATACTTAAGATCATCAACCCAATATACATCATCACATCTGATTTTTTCATTCAATTGAATTGATCCTTTCCCTTTAACATGACATGGTGTATCATTTTCAAATTTAATATAACCACCTCTACACTGATCTAAGGTTTTAAATTTATCTTAATCATCGGTCATGTGATGTGAAAAACCACTATCAATAATCCAATGATCACCTATACTCATATAAGAAATTAGTGCAGTTTTCTCATCATCATCAAAATCATCTTTCATTGCAACATACACAACTTCTATATAATTTTCATTAGATTTATCAGATTTATTGTCAAAAGCTTCTTCAGCTATATAGCAGGATTTCTTACCTTTGTCTTTGTAATCCTTGTACTTCTTTAAGTCTTGGTCACCCTTTCTATCTTTATACTTGTCTCTTCTTTCATCTTTGTCATTCTTATCAGGACACCTTACAGCAATATGACCAACTTTGTTACGTGAAAAACAAATAATAGGAAGTTTACCTTTGAATTTTCCTTTTCCTCTAGATAGTCTTCTTGACATAAGTGCCTCAAGTTCTTCTAGATCATCATCAGAAGTGTCATTGTTACTATCCACACATTTATTTCCTTTGTTTGATTTGTTGAGGACCATCTGGGACTTGAATACAGATTCAATGGCTTGTGGGGTATAGTTGTCAAATTTTGACATCTCAAATGCAGTAAGTCTGCCTACCAAACTTTCCAGAGTCAAATTGTTGTTAGGAGTACATCTCAATTCTTGAATTGTAGATACTCTAATAGAGTAAATAGGAAGAAGTGTTCTAAGTACCTTGCTCATGGTGGTGTTATCATCAATGGTTCCTTTAGCTCCTCTAATAGCATTTACAACTTCCTTTATCCTACCATAATATTGAACTATATTTTCTCCTTCTTGCATTTTCATTTCATCAAAATTACCTCTCAATCTTTTAGATTTGGCTCTTAGCACATTTGTGTCACCTCCATAGATGGTTTCAAGGGCATCCCACATTTTCTTTGCACTTGTATAGTCCTTTATGTCTTCAAACTCATGATAGTTCATGGATGATGCAATCTCCAACATTTCTTGATTATGTTCTTGATTTTCTCTTAACTATGCAGCATTGAGAACTCCTGTAGGGGATACATATTCTTGATCAACATGACATTTAGTAGAGTCACCAACACCAACCAAGTGAAATTTCATCAAACTTTTCCATGCAGGAAAGTTATCCTTGTTCAACTTCGGTCCTTTTATACATCTTGATCTTTTGCTCCAAGTACCTTCAAACTATTTTCAAGAGAACTAAGCTCTGATACCAATTGTAAGAATGAATTTAGAATAATTGAGAGGGGGGGGTGAATCAGTTATCCTCAGGTCCAGATGTGCCCATTAAAACTTTATACCAATTTGAACAATTCAGATCTGCTCGGCAACAATAATATAAAAGTGTGTAATTTACTGTACTAATGAAATAAGCTTGCAAAAACTTAACAGTAAATAACAACTTAAACATTCACACATTTTGACACCGTGATTTAACATGGAAACCCAATATGGGAAAAAACACCAATAACATGCTACCAAAATTTCACTCTTCTAAAGTGAGCTCTGTTAGGATCCAACCATGTTAAAGGTTGCAAAACACACTATCAAATGTGACCTGGTTAAAGGATTTAATCACCCTGTCAGAAGTGGCCTTGTTAGAGGACTTAGAACATTCTACCTGAATGTCACCTTTCTCAAAGGATTCATACAATGACTGTTAGGTAAACCTTGTTAAAGGATTTTAACTGATACAATGGTTAGAAAGTAATCAGCAGTTGTGATCTGATACATACAACTTACTTTTCAAATCTAGATCTGATTTAAGCTCTAATTCTAACTTATTGAGTGGCCTCCATTCTCATCTCAAACTCCAAATCTGCTTGGAAATCCATCAAGCAATCACTCATGCAATTCTTTGCTTCTTTGTTCAGCCTTCTCTGGTAGGTCATGCCAATCTGTAAATTAACTATGCAATCCTCCTGCATACTCTATTTACATTACACACTTTATGAATAACCCCTTGAGGTTATCATATAACTCATCATCTAGGTCAGACAAATATTTTTCTTCTTAATCAAGATCATAGATCTTAGGTTAGGTCAGATCCAATGGATCATCCCATCATTACATTACCATTTACTTCTCCAAAGTAGTCTTTAATTAAATCTTGAGTCCATGCATTAATAACGGTTTCCTGTGCATTTAATCAATGTGGACCACAATTAATTATCCATAATAAACTTCACATATTCCAATAAATTCAATTATGTCAGCCAGAGATCTCAAATCTCATCAATTACTAAAATATTGTTGCTCAGCCAACACTTTGTTCTTCTGCTCGGTTGCCTCTATATTCCTTGGCATTTCACTGGTGCTCGGCCATCACTGGCTTCGCTCGGCATCAACACCTCAGTGAACTGTTAGTGAAAGATAAATAACATATCACTTTGCCAATGTGCCAAATGATTAAGTACCCTTGTGTTTACCCATAACTCAACCATTTCCCTCGGTCTTCTTGTTATTCTTTTCTTCAAATATTCTTCATCAATCAATAGATATGGTACTCAAATAGATAGAAATAGTCTCACCAGTTAAGGTTTGACATCAATGAAAAAACAACAATTGTTTCCATTATAGCTTTCCAAACAATATTTCCAACACAACCTTCTAGAAAATAAAGCTTCAAATTCCTCCTTTTCTCTTTCTTCAGACAAGATAGATTCAAAATCATTAGAGTGACATGATAAATAACTGTTAGGTATCTCCTTTCCTTTCCTATATGTTATAAGAGCCAATGATTGTTAGAATAGTCCCAAAGGATAACTAAGAGGAGGGGGTGAATCAGTTATCAGCTATTTTAATTCTTGTCTTTTATTAACTCCATAATACAATAAAGTAAATGCACATTCAAATAACACAATAGACAACACCACAATTTGGTTACAGGAAAACCAAATGGTAAAAACCCTGGTGGGAATTAACACCCACAATGAACTATACTTGTTTATAATAATCCATGTTAGAAGATCTTGCAACCCTGTTAGGATTTTTTCTTTACAATGCAGTAAGTATAGTGACCTGGTTAAGGGTCTGACCTTGTTAGAAGTCTTTTACAAATAACCCAGTTAAGGGTGAGGACTCACTGTCCAAAAGCTCACTGCTTTAATGGTGAAGGCTACAACCTTCTATAGAATAGATATGCACTATATATGATGATGAAATGTAGAGTAGATCTGCTATCTTGATCAATTCTAGTGTATTGTAATCTTTCACTTCTTCTTCACATAGATCCTTGATGAGTGAAACTCAACTGATATTCTGCTCTGTACTTTTCCTGTATCTTTTCTTATCATTCACACTTAGCATTACACAAATGACTTGCTATAAGTATCTTCCTCAAAGTATAAGATCAAGGGACATGTTAGACAACTCTTCATAACATTCTTGTTAGCTATACTAATCATGCAAGCATAATTACAACTGTGCAATATAAACTAAATAGACGCGACGCTTCACTAAGTCGGCCTCACCAAATTAACTCTAAATTTGCAATCTTGTTGAAACATGTTTGGCGCCTTTACATAACTATCACCAACTCGTAAATAAACTTGAATATACACATGCATATATCGAAGATAGTTGCAGCTCAAGAACCAATGCAATACTTCAGCTCTATATAGACAAACTCCAGAAACTGGAACTACCACATAACAAAATTACTCAACACAACTAAAACTCCATATCTGAGTCTGTGTATGAACACAACATAATAAACATGTCTACAACATGAACATAACCGCGCAATGCTTGATAACATCATTCTGATGAGTACATACAGAACACTGTTGAATATTATATGTTGTCATCAATGACAAACATACAATCAACTAGCTGCCAGAAGTAAATCTCCAACAATCTCCCCCTTTGACATTGATGGCAACATATGATATTAAAAACATCTTTAGGTCATGGTTTCTTCTTTCTTTTTACAATCTTCTCAATATCCCCATCAAATATTTCTCTACACTGCTGCAGCTCCTCTATCTATTTTTATACCCCCCCAGAGTATATTCTCTCCCTTACTATATACTCCCCCTTTGACATCAGTGGAAAAGGGTGCCATAAACAATTAAGCACAATTACTACTCCAGAAGTAGAGTAGTCAACCATTCATCAGTCACTTAATGACTGATGTTATTGCTGCTTTATCTAATCAAACTCAGGAGAGGGAATTACTCCCAAATTCTCCCTGAGATACTCAAAAGTATCTTTTGATAAAGGTTTTGTGAAAATATCTACCAACTATTCTTTGGTGCTCACATAGTCCAATTTTACTTTATTATCTGCAACTTTTTCTCTAAGAAAATGGTATTTAATCTCAATGTGATTTGTCTTTGTGTGCATCACAGGGTTCTTGGAAATGTTGATAGTACTGATGTTGTCACAGTAAATATCAATAAGATAGTCAACCTGTATACCAAAATCTTTAACCATCTGCTTGATCCAAACCATTGTTGAACAATTCAATGCTGCTGCAACATATTCAGCTTCTCCTGTTGACTGAGAGATACAATTATGATTCTTTCTTACCCAAGAAACCAATCTATCTCTAAGAAATACTTCTCCTCCAGAAGTACTCTTCCTATCATCAAGACAACCTACCCAATTTATATATGTATACACATGAAGTTGTACATTCTCTGATTTAGGATACCATAAACCATAGTCTATAGTTCCCTTTAGATATCTTAATATTCTCTATATTGCCATTAGGTGATTTTGTTTTGGTTAAATTGCAAATCTACCAACAATGCCAACTGCATTAGATATGTCTGGTTTAGATTGAGTAAGATATATAATTTTTCCAATCATAGATTTATACAATGTCTTATCAACCACTGCAGAATCATCTTCTTTAGAAATCTTGCTTCCTGTTATCATAGGAGTGCACACTGGCTTACAGTCTTCCATCTTGAAAGTCTTCAGTATTTCCTTCACATATTTGGACTTATTTATGAATATTCCTTTATCTGTCTGCTTTATATTCAATCTCAAAAATTATTTTATAGGACCAATCATGCTCATTTCAAATTCATTTTTCATTTCTTTTGCAAACTCTGCACTAAGCTTGTCATTACCACCAAAGATAATGTCATCAAAAAATATGGCAACAAGTAATAGTCCATCAGGTGTCTCTCTTATGAATAGGTTACAATTTGCTTCTCCTTTCTTAAATCCAATCCTGGTAAGATAACCATCTAGTCTCTCATACCAAGCTCTTGGGGCCTGTTTAAGTCCATAGAGTGCTTTCTTTAATCTGCACACCATGTCTGGTTTATCTGATAGATTGAATCCTTTAGGCTGTTCTATGTAGAATTCTTCCTTCAAGTCACCATTCAGGAAGGCAGATTTTACATCCATTTGATAAAATTTGAAGTATTTGAATATTGCATAGGCCAAGAATAACTTAATGGCTTCTAATCTGCTCATAGGGGAAACTATGTCAGTGTAATCTATCCCTTCCCTCTGCGCATTGTATGAGTTAATTTTGGCCTTCTAAATCAACCACACACTTCAACATAGTCCTTCTTCACCAGGTACAGCCAAGACTGAATATGAGTTATTCATCCTGCATGTCTGTGTGATTCAACCTGTTGCCTTCTATCTAGATGGAGTTTTGAAATTTGCTCTCAGGACGAGGGCCTCACAACTATGGACCATCTAAGAATGAAGGATTTAATCATGACAACAATGCAATACAAAGATTATGCTATGAATTGAAATATGCAAGATAATCTAAGTATGATCACTAAATGCCATTATTCTAGAAATTGAAGCTATTCTATTTGCAATATTGAAATTACTCTATATGATCTTAAGTAAATGAGACAACAATTCAGTATAATAACAATGCAAATTTTAGTAAAGTTTTCAGGGGATTTGAATGAAGAAAGAGGGTTCTTTTATAAACCCTGAGAAGATCATAATAGAAACTTTCCTGTTTTGAAATAAAACAACTAGAAAAGCCAGTTAAAATAGAAAGCTTTATTGAAAAGAATTCAATAAATTGTTTTCTTC
>MU223492.1:815335-828910 GCA_018584345.1 Thuja plicata | reverse complement strand
CATCGCTTCTAGCATCAAACTTACCAACACCATCATCTCTCTTGATGTAGCACTTGCTGCCAAATATTCTGAAGTATTTTACTATAGGTACATTACCAAACCAAAGTTCATAAGGTGTCTTATCCACGGCTGGCCTTAGTTGAGTTATGTTGATAGTATAGACTGTTGTATTAACTGCATCTCTCCAATAGGTGTGCGCAACTTTTCCTTCAATCATCATAGTGCAGGTTGTATCAAGTATGATCTTTTTCCTTCTTTATGCTATCCCATTCTGCTGTGGGGTTCTGGGTGCACTCAATTGTCTTTTAATTCCGTGTTCTTCATAGTAGTCATAAAATTGATCAGAGGTGAATTCTCCTCCTCTATCTAATCTCAGACACTTTAGTTTTAATCCGGATTCATTTTCCACTTTGGCTTTGAATATTTTGAACTTCTCAAAGGCTTCAGACTTCTCCTTTAAGAATGCAACCCACATCATTCTTGAAAAATCATCAACAAACAAAATGAAATACCTTTCTCTGTAATATGATCTGGTTTGAGTAGGCCCACATAAATCTGTATGCACTAGGTCTAACTTGTTTTCAGCTGAGTTCTACTTGCTTCTGAAAGAACTCCTTACATGCTTTCCCATAACACATTCCCTACACATTGTGTCTACTAGTCTTGCAATACTTGGAAGATCTATAACTGCCTTGACATTTCTTATCTTCACTATATTATCAAAATTGATATGACAGAGTCTCTTGTGCCATAACCAACTGTCATCCACTTTTGCAACAAAACAACTTACATCTGAATTAAGTTGCAAAACATTACCTTTTATCTCTGATCCTGATGCAATCATATCTCCTTCTTTGTTGCTAATAATGCATTTGTTGTCTTTGAATTCCAAATGGTAACCTTTATCAAGTAGCTGTCCAATACTTAGTAAATTGTGATGTAATCCATCAACATACAGAACATCATCTGTGTTGTTCTTTCAATCTAGTGTGATGGATCCTCTACCTATGATAGGTTTAGGAGTGTTATCTCCAAATCTAACCATACCACCTTTGTACTTGTCTAGATGAAAAAATATGTCTTTATCACCTATCATGTGATGAGAGCATCCGTTGTCAATGATCCAATCAGTTCTGATGTCTGCTTTGGAAATTAGGGCTAATTCCTATTTTTCCTTTTCATCTTCAATGTCTGTTTCCTCAAGAAATTTTTCCATGTATTTAAGGGCAATGAATCCAATTTCATCTTCTCTTGAATCCTCATCAGTTACACCTTCTTTAGCATGGTAGCATTGCTTCCTGTATTTAGGTTTATAATCAGATCTGAATTTCTTTAGCCTTGTAGGACACTTGGTTGCAAATGACCGATCTTGTTGCATGAAAAACATTTGAATGGAAGCTGTCCTTCATATTTCCCTTTGCCTTTCTTATCTCTTTTAGCAATCATGGCAATGATTTCTTCTAGTTCTTCATCAACTTCTTCTTTCTCATTATTGCTAGAGATGTGAGATTTCTTACCATGGACTGAAGCTTTGAAGGTTGTTTCACTTTTAGGTTCAGTCTTCAATCTTGATATTTCAAATGCAGAGATTTTACTGATCAAAGTCTCTCTCTTAAATTCTTGTGAAAATTGCATGGTTTCCTCTAGAATACTAATCTTGTTCTCATAGTATGATGTTAAAGTAGTCAACAGCTTTTCCATTATATCCTCTTTTGATATTTCTCCACTATTGTTTCAAATTCTAGAAACTACTTCATTTATCCTCTGATTGTAGGCTCTAATGTTCTCTCTAGGTAGCATCTCAAGGCTGCAACCTTCAAACATGTCTTCTAAATACTTCCATATTGTGTATGCCTTGTCTACCTTTTTGATCTTAGAGAATTCACTGTTAGATAGTGCACTTATTGTTAGAGTAATAGTCTCTTGGGTTACTAATTAAATCATTATGATATAATTACTAACTCACCTATTCACTCTAGTTTGCTTTAGCTAACCTTAGGTTTTCCCTTTTAGGGTTTCGTGATTCCTTTTATAAGGATTCACCTCTTTGCATTTCACACAGAGTTTTTGATCATCACATTCTAATCTAGAAACATATTATTTTCTTATGCATACAATGTCTCCTCTGGCTTTTTGGCCTCCATAGTTTCTTTCTGTCTTCTGTCTTGGCTTCTTCCATGTGACAGGTTTGCATGCAGGTGTTCTTGGGAGAATAGGGCTTTTCCAATATCTAACATGGTATCAGAGCCATCTTGCTACTCGTTGTTCGTGTTTGTCGAAGCATTTTAGAAGCTGAGGATTTTCCTAGTTTTTTAGAAGTTCTTTGTCTGAATTTATGGGGGGCCTTCATTTTTGGTCATTTTGAGCTCAAACAGACATTATCGTTGCGCTCAAAGTGCACAAAAACCCCAGAATCCATATAAAGTTTGTCCATTTTGGACAACTTGCCTCCGAGGCAAAAAAAATTTGGTTTCCAGTGCTGTACGACACAGAAACCGAGGAAAAAAATTTAAAAAAAAACATTTTTTTTGTTTTTTAAGCGTTTAAAAAATGCAGCCAGTGTTAATTTTGAAGGTGCCACCGCAGGGCCACCGGCGCTCCACCGTTGCCAGTCGGCGCCTGGCAGCCCTCCTCCACCGCCCGCCCACCTGCGGTCTCCACTCTGCCCATCGAGCAGCCCCGCCACCCTGCGCTCCATGCTCAACCACCTCCCGGCCCCGTGACCACCACTCCGTCGGCCTACCTCGCCGCTCCACCAGCTTCCACTGCCCGGTAGCACCGCTGCTCCACCCGGCTCTACTGCCCAGCGGGCTTTAGCCCTACAGGCCCCTTGTAGCCCTACGACCGGTCATATAGATGACAGCGGGCTTCGACTCCAGCCCCCTGCACATGCCATGCGCCCATGGGCTAGAAATTTTACAGCCCCAGGGGCTTAAAGCCTATTTTTGGTGGCCTTTTGACCCTCCCGGACTATTTTCGCTCTATCTTGAGCATACGGGGATGTTTTTTCGACTTTCATATACCGTCGGAAAGCTCTTTCCGATAAATTTTCGATGATGGAGGTTGGGGTTTTGGGTTCTACTATTTTGACAATATTTTTTTCTGTCAAATTCTAATGTTTGGTTTTGCCTTTCAAGAGCCATATCTTTCTCATCCGGACTCCATTTTTGGCAAACCAGATATCGTCAAAAAGCTGGTTCAGTGAGCTTTTTAGTTGCAGGGGTCTTTTTTCCAGATTCTTCTCTAAGTTCTCTCTCCTCCAATTTTGGCATCTTTTGCACTCTGGCAGATTACTTGGGTTCTACAGGTCTTGGGATCTCTTCTTCTGATATTTCTGGCTCACTCTTCTTTCTGACTTCTGAGATTGTATGCTTCTCTTCTGTAGCATTTTTTTTCTATAAACGCATTGAGATAAAGTGCCTGCTTTTGCATATCTGGGATCTTGTACACCTTGTGTGTTTTTTGTACTCACACTCAGTTATAAAGTGCCATGGGGGGTTATGATGTGATGTCATTTTGTGCTCATCCACCTTTGTCAAGTGAGCGTACCTTCCATGACATTAGCCCATGCTGTGTGTCGGTGACACCGCCCTTTATCTTGTGCCTGTACTTCTATTGCACTGTTGGTGTTTCTGATTCTTCTTTCTACAGATGTTTCTGGCATTGCATTTCAGTGTTTCTGTCACCTCTCCCTGTTCAGCATTATGGGGGGGTTCACCTGTTGGTTCTATTTCTTCCTTGGTTTGATTGATCAGCTCTTCAGACATTGTCTTCTCTACCTGGTCATGCACTTCAGTGGGGGTTCCAGCAGTTTCTTCTGACAGAGTTTATAGCTTCATGCTTTAGAGATGCTTCTTGCTCTTTCTTGTTCCTTTCTTTGAGACTTTCCCTAGATTAAGGCTCAATTTCCTTCATCTAGTTTATTTCTTGTACTTGGGTACCTAATCAGGCCTTGTTGCCAGGACCCATCTTTCCTTCTTTCTGCAGCAGTTTCCTAGGTTTTGCTTCTCCCTAAGCTTATCTTAAGGGGGGTTTTAGAGTAATAGTATCTCGGGTTATTAATTAAATCATTATAATCTAATTACTAACTCACCTATTCACTCTAGTTTGCTTTAACTAACCTTAGGTTTTCCCTTTTAGGGTTTCATGATTCCTTTTATAAGGATTTACCTCTTTGCATTTCACACAGAGTTTTTGATCATCACATTGTATATTGTTAATATATTGTTTTCTTTTGCATACAATGTCTCCTCTGGCTTTTTGGCCTCCATAGTTTCTTTCTATCTTCTGTCTTGGCTTCTTCCATGTGACAGGTTTGCATGCAGGTGTTCTTAGGAGAATAGGGTTTTTCCTATTTCTAACACTTATAAGGGCTTCGCATTAGCTGTGAATGTATCCTTTTGTTTACTAGTAGAATCATCTCTTGAAAGGTCTTTTAGAGAGGGAATAACAATTTCTTGTGTGGCTATCTCAAAAATGTCAAAACCAACACACTGTAGATGTGTTATCATTTTGTTGTTCCAATCCAGATAATTTTCTCCATCAAACTTAGGACTCTCTTTTCTGAAGTATGCCATCTGATCTACCTTAAGCTGTTAGGCTTTCTCTTCAAGGCACTTGGCTCTGATACCAATTGTTAGAATAGTCCTAAAGGATAATTGAGAGGGGGGGTGAATCAGTTATCAGCTATTTTAATTCTTTTCTTTTATTAACTCTAGAATACAATAAAGTAAATGCACATTCAGATAACACAATAGACAACACCACAATTTGGTTACGGGGAAACCAAATGGTAAAAACCCCGGTGGGAATTAACACCCACAATGAACTATACTTGTTTATAATAATCCCTATTAGAAGATCTTGCAACCCTGTTAGGAGTTGTTCTTTACAATGCAATAAGTATGGTGACCTGGTTAAGGGTCTGACCCTGTTAGGAGTCTTTTATAAATAACCCGATTAAGGGTGAGGACTCACTGTCCAAAAGCTCATTGCTTTAATGGTGAAGGCTACAACCTTCTATAGAATAGATATGCACTATATCTGATAATGAACTATAGATTAGACCTTCTATCTTGATCAGTTCTAGTGTATTGTAATCTTTCACTTCTTCACATAGATCCTTGATGAATGAAACTCAACTGATATTCTACTCTGTACTTTTCCTGTATCTTTTCTTATCATTCACACTTAGCATTACACAAATGACTTGCTATAAGTATCTTCCTCAAATTATAAGATCAAGAGACCTATTAGACAACTCTTCATAACATTCTTGTCGGCTTTACTAATCATGCAAGCATAATTACAACTGTGCAATATAAACTGAATAGATGTGACGCTTCACTAAGTCGGCCTCACCAAATTAACTCTAACTTTGCAATCTTGTTGAAACATGTTTGGCACCTTTAGATAACTATCACCAACTCATAACTAAACTTGAATATACACATGCATATCCTAAAGATAGGTACAACTCAAGAACCAATGTAATACGTCGGCTCTGTATAGACAAACTCCAGAAACTGGAACTGCCACATAACAGAATTACTCAACACAACTGAAACTTCATATCTGAGTCTGCGTGTATGAACACAACATAATAAACATGTCTAAAACATGAACATAACTGTACAAGGCTTGATAACATCATTTTTATAAGTACATAAAGAACACTATTGTATATTATATGTTGTCATCAATGACAAACATACAATCAACTAGCTACCAGAAGTAAATCTCCAACAATGATGACTTGAAAGTAACTTCAACTTTTGCCATACTATTATCATAATTTCTTAACTCAAATATAATTAATTTCCCGATTAATGCATCAAGAGTAATAGTAAAAGTTCCTAGAGATGTGAGCTCTTGTATAGCTGAAACCCTAATAGCATACTGAGGCAATAAAGTTCTCAACTTTTTTCTTACCACATCCTCCTTAGGAAGATTACCACCAACACCTCAGATAAAAACAACAACTTCTTTGATTCTCTAACTATATTGTTCAATGTTCTCATTTTCCTACATCCTCATATCATCATAATTTCATCTCAAACTATCAATCTTTGCCTTCTACACATGTGGATCTCCACCATAGACTGTCTTAAACTTTTCCCACATCTCATTAGTAGTATCCAAGTCTTTGATATCAATAAAATCTGCATCATAAATAGTACTAGAAATAGCTTACAAAGTAGTAGTATGTTCTTGCTTACCTTCAATTCATCTGTAGTCAGGGTTCCTAAAGGTACAGTATACTTATTCTCTGCATGATCCCAAAACTTATCACCCATATCTTTAAGATAGAGCATCATCTGACCACACCAAACTCAGTAGTTCTCTCTTGTAAATTTAGGACCTTCCTTTCTCATCATCTTCAGATATTTACCTCAAGCTATTAAGCTTCACCACAATACAAGACCAATGATTTGATACCAATTGTTAGTCCTAAGATCATATTACTGAGAGGGGGGGGGGGGGGAATTAGTANCATATTACTGAGAGGGGGGGGGGGGTGAATTAGTAATATACCAAGTAATCCAACTTTTTAACCTCTTGAACTTAAACTAGCATTCATAAGATTAACCTAAATTTTAGCAAATCAAGATCATAAACATTCAATTCCATCCACAAATTTTACACATAAATTTATCTCATGGAAACCCAAATAGGGAGAAAACCACAGTGGGAATTAGTACCCACTAAATGATGTACTCTTATGAAGTACTCCTATGAGGAGCTTAACCATGTTAGGAGTTTACAATAGCACTATTAGGTGCTACCCAGTTAAGGGATTTGCCTTAGGCCTATTAGGACCTTTACCCTATTAAGAGTAGCCTTGTTAGAGGACTTGAAACATTTGACAAAGTGTCACCTTGCTAGAGGATTTACAAAAAGGATCTGTTAAGATGTACTTTATTAAGAGATTTAACCTACTGCAACTATTAGGGAACAACATAAAGAGTGATATGTAGAATAACACTACCTCTACCTGATCAGATACACTAGAGCACACAATCTCTTCTCAACACACTTAACACTTCCCTATCTTGATCACAACTCACACTTTTCACTGTACTAGTCCAACACATAATCAACACACTTAACTTTCAACTTCATCCATTATATATTAAACCTTTAAGTCCACTACCTTAATAAAGTCTATATTATCTAATTTAAAATTTCAAACATCTCGCTCAGATCCAACGCACCAAAAAAAAATATTAAATGTACATAACATATTCCAAGACCGCATCGACCAATACAATTATTTACATAAAATATTGTGTCAAGGAGTCAAACACATTTTGACCAAACACAAGCTTCCTCTAGAATCTTCACCACATGCTAGCATCGAATAATGCGATGACAGATCATCACCTCTGATCATGAGGATGCGTCACCAGATCATGACTAACTCAACTGATTCCACGACAACCTCAAAACCGATCACCAATCAAAGATATATCAATTGTCGCTCAAGAACATAAACATTGAAACATATTAACAACTTTGTCTCTACACACCGGTCACCTATTCTTCACACCGTTCACTTAAATTAGTTGTGGTCACAACTGTAGCATCTGAATGTTGTTGACTACCATAACCTGTGACCGCACCAGAAGATACAACAAATATTTGACAAGATATTCAAATCATCTATCACCTATCATTAACTATTCTAGCAGTTGCACTGTTATACTTCAACCGAACACAACTTTCACATAAGATCACTTCAGTAGTAGCGGTCATGCATTAGATATCCAGAGACTCACCTAAGTCTCCCATAAAGATAGAAACTAGTGAAACTCACTACAACCCTTCATTCATCATAATTATGCTTAGCAACATACTAAGAACACAAATTTAATTTCATCATATGTTGACTTCAATGACAACATAATATCTGATCACCCTATAATCAAATTTGCACCATGACAACTCCAAAACTCACCATCACTATATCATATATGCTAGCTGATAATTATCATGAATTGAAACACCAATTAAGGTGACAATCGTTAAGGTGATTTTCAAAAAGGCTCACTACCGACCAGGCTAACTACCCTTACAAATGAATAAGGCTAACTACCAATACAGATAGGCTCACTTCCAGAATATCTGAAAAGAGATTGAATCCACCACTGAGATCAAAACTTTGCGATACATAAATGATATATCAATCTACTACCAATTGCATCAACACAAACGATCACCAACACAGATATCTGTAAATAGATTTACAATCACTTCGCATACAAGCATCACACATGCCACACAAATAACTGAAATAATTTCTCTTATTATACTAGTTGATGCCATCACCCATGTTGGAAATTTTTTTGAAATAGATCACACCAATAAATTCCCGTGGTGGTAAGTAATGAAATGTGAACCACCTCAATTAATTTAACACGCCTTGTGTATATCAACATGCTACACCATCTCTAAAGCTTTCATTTCCAATAGATATGAAGAACAAGTTACATAGCAGTTGTTGGGATCAAAATATGAAAGAACATGGTCCAGATATGACTGAACCCAAATAAATATTCCACCATGAGTTTCACAAAGAATAGGACGACCACCTAAAAGGATAAGGATAAAATTCAAGGCACATCCTTTGTTGAACACTTCTACCGATACACGAAGGATATCAGTACACATCAACCAATATAATCAAAACATGAATATGCATAGGATATGTTGACATCAATGACAACCATTGATGACAACACCATGAATAGCATCAACTTCACATTCTAAAAGAATTAATCTACCCCGATAATATAATTAATTTTTAATTAAATAATTGATTATATTATCCTATTTTCTTCCATATAATTAGTTTATTTTATTTAATTAATTATATTCACATTCTTATAGTCCCTAATGTATTTAATTTTAATTAAATATATTAAAACCTCTTTCTATTTACTTTATACAAAATAATCCTATTATTTGAATATCCCCTCTAAGTCTTAATCCTTTATTTAATTAATTCCTAATTAATCGAGTCTAATAACCTAGCCTAAATCCATAACCTATAACCATAAACATCTTCTCTAAACCTACCTCTTTGGCTAATCATCATTAATTAGGACTAATTTTTGTAATTCCTACAACAATTAGCTCCATAATGTTTCTCACACGTGTGTGAGAAAGCCTTCCCAAGGTGGCTAACTACCTTCCTTAAATAACCACCTACATTCTACATGAATTTCCCTTCTTTATACTTTGAGATTTACTCACACATGTGCAAGACATCTTGAGCCACCTCCACTCTTCCACTTGGCCTCCATTCAATGAGAAATCAATTGCAAAGTTTTCTCACACATGTCTAAAAAAAGCATCGTTATTGTATGACCAACCAATTTGCTTGTGTGGCATCAATGTGGCCTCCACTTATCATCCACCTCATTAATCATTTTGAATCCTATCCCTCCATTCCATTTTAATTCCTAACTATCCATTCCCTCCAAAAATCCTATTAATAGGAGCCCCTACATGAGCATTTCTTCCACCTCTCATATGCATTGTTATTATGTTGAATTCATCCTAGAGCTTAGAAGATCATTTGAGAATTTTAGTGCTATCTTAGATTTCATATCATCTCATATCATATCATAGCTTAGAAATCATGCTTAGTTTAGCTTGTGTTATCATCATATTCACTAATTGTTAGTGTCTCCATTAATTGGATCCTTCATTTCTCCATCTAGTTTCATGCTTAGAACTCCATTTTCATCTAAACTAGCTTTAGCAATCACTTGGGGAATACCACAGTTGTGTTTGGAGAGCATATCCACATTCATCCATCAAAGAGAAAATCAATGGAATGAGGTGCTTCCATTCAATCTCAATTGGAGGTATGTGCAAATCTAATTTGGTTGAATGCTTTGTTCTAATTTGTTTTACATTGTTTTTATTTGACTAACCTTTTATATTATCACGTATACAATATCCAAAAATTTCTCTAAAACTCTAGAATAGACTTGAGACCTCCCAATTTACCTTGAGCATGTTTCTCCACAAAACTTTTCTTATCTGTGACATTATGTGTGTGTGTGTGTGTGTGTGCGCGCGCGCGCGTGCACGCGCATTGTTGACACAATACTACTCCAAACATAGAGGGATAATACAAAACACAACTCCCAAACATTGTATCTATCTTTTAAAGACTAACTACAACAAGTTTGACATTATTAAAAATATAACATTCATATGTGCATCATAGTGAACATATCAGTAGTGAAATCCAAGTTAAAGTAGAGAGAAGTGTTAGAGAGATTATATCGAGATACGAAGGGTAAGCCAAATATTTTATATTTATGGAGTTTCCCTCGAGGAAAAGACTTGACCCTTCATGAGATCATGCTAAGCCACATCATAACATGTGAGCTACAAAAAAACATGTTAGATGGAAAATATTTAACATTTCATATAAAAAAAAGTTAAATCATGATGAGGATCAAATATACATATCAAGATAGTGATCAATGAGATTACGCCAGTATGAGTAGTAGGTTGTATTATGCCAAATAGCCATAAGATAGGGTAAAAGTTTGGATAATGGTTTTACCCTCACAAAGGCATATTAATGAGATAGTGGTTTGGTCCCCTAAAAGAAAATAGATAAAACAAGATAGTGGATTGGCGCCCCCACAAATATAACAGATTAAAAATAAAAAGTGTATTGATCCCCACAAAGGCAATAGATTAAAAAATATATATTTTTATTTTTATTTTTGGAAATGTAAATGATGTAGATAGACAACGCCCCCTTTTGTATAGAGAGGAACATGGTGCATTCTAAGGAGAAAAGAAATATTGTTTCATGTCAACATAGCATGATATTTCCATGGAATTTCACGTTGTGATGGATAACACATGATATCCACAACACCAAAACATACAAAGAGACTGGGGGATCTAACTATTTTGCATCAAAAGAACCCATAATAGTGAAAATTTACTTGTGTATGGATGCATATGAGCTATTCATCATGGTCTCAAATTTTTTGGATATCAAGAACACATGAAGATAAAGGTAAAATAAAAATTTAGGCCAACATGGAAGAAGGCCTAAATGCCCCCCAACACTTTGCATCTTCTCCAAATGTCAAAAGCCAAGATACAAAAAATAGATAAAGAAAAATAGAGGAAGTGTACAACAGATAACTCCCTATTAGTTGTTTTGTACTCGTGGTCAGGCAATGTTTTGTTTCCTTTAGCCACCTATTGGAGCTTTAATTCTTTGTAATTTGCATTGATTCAATATAAGAAAAAAGAGAATGGACACTAAGTAGATACAAAAATATAGGTAAAATTTCAAGGGTATGCAATTTTCAGTGCTGCAAATTCTTTTTTTGGATTCACCAAGGTTAGTAGAAAAAACTTCCAACATTCTACAATAGTTGTCTTGAATAACTCTTCATCCCCCCACCAAATTACCTTTTGAGGCATCATCAAAATTAAGCTTAACCTAACCAATAGGAGGACAAATCAATCTAACCTTACTTTTTAGAAGCTTTTTCTTTAGGTACAACATATCCTTTCTAATTTCAATATTGCGCCTAACAAGAATATGCTGCTCTCAGAGGTAGAATGGGGCCTAGGTTCAACCAACATGAGATTTTAAGGAAGTCAAAAAAGTCTCATTTATAAACAAACTTCAGATTAAACAAATACTCTCAAGATTTTGATATAATTTAGTTCTTGTTAAACGCAATTTAATAAAATATTTTTAATGTAACAAGAGAATATATTTCAACCGAATACATATCATATAGTTAGATTAATTTAGTTGGTGAGAATGATACTTATTTGATTACGTTATCTATTTCATATTAGATCAACTTTAACATTTAAATAATTTTAAGAGACTGATTCTTCCTACACCCCAAAAAAGTAATTTGAATAGATATGTCTCCTTATAATATTATAATGTACATAAAAATCAAAACATAACTATTAAATAATTGAACTAATTATACATATACTAATTTTATAAATTTTATATATGTATATCCTCAATCACTCACCATTACAATTCATGAAATAAATGAAGATGGTAGACTTTGGACATATTGTGAAGATGGATAGACTTGGCATATTATATATATATATATATATATATATATATATATATATATATATATATATATAAAAGCTCAACCTAATCATAACCCATGATGATGGTCATCATCCATTACATCTTCACCACTGTATACTCGCTCAACTAATCCAACGACCAATCTAAATGGAAAGTTAACTATATAATTAAACAATATTTAAGAGTTTTATAAAGTTGGACTAAAAAAATAATAACTACAAAAGAACGAATAATCTAGTTATAATTTAAGCACTTCGTAAACGGCTAAGCATGATGAGCATAATAATTATTATTATTATTATGTTGATAAAGGCAAAAGGACACTTCAAGAAATAAGGCGATTCTCAATTTGAGTCGACTAATGATTAGTCATTATCATGCTTTTATAATGATTATGTGACACTTCAACCTAATGGATTATATCATAGATAAATGAATGGCTATTTTTAAATTTGTCATAATGTTACTTAATGAAGGGAAATAAAATCATTGTTCCAAGCATGCTATTAAATTAATGAGTACTACGAAATTCTTTAAATATGTTCATGAGTTGGAAAAAGTTGACTTGAATTGCATTTGGACATGTGGTTAAATAAAAATGAGATGGATTAGAATTGTGTATTTTAAGCTTATTTAATATGACATTTTTTTTATAGGTGTGACATTTTGATAGAGATTTTAAAAGTGAAATTATATTGAAATCTAAGATTGTTGAGGTGTTGTATATTTTGAATAGAACATTACATTTTGTGAAGTTGTAGTTTACCTAAAATGAGAATTTACATTTTGAATAGGGCAATCTTTTTTTAGGTAGGATAGTAAATGTATTGGAGGAGGACAAGCATGTGTTTTGTTTTGAAGTTGGTATGTTATTTGGGTCAATGGTCAAACCTAAATGTTCATCTTTAAGGAGATAAAGATAGGACTTAGGCGACAAAATCCTACTTTCGAACTAATATTTCATCTTGTGAAAGCATTTAATAGGTGGGGGCATATGCGTTGAATTTGAGAAACTTGTTGAATTTTTAGCAATTGGTTTTAAAAATCTTGCTACATTTTTGGGTTGTCATTGCCTATATATAGAGTGCTTGTGTAACGCCCCGCCAGGCAACCCAAGAGGACAATACATAAAATATCTATAAGATGCAAGTAATATTTTTTTTTTGTTTAACTAGAATAATATTCACCATTGTACTTCATATCTCTAAAATAAAATTAAAAAATACCTTTCTACAACTTGAATGCAAGATTTATTCAACTTAAGTCCTCACAGGTTCCCTAACGTCGCTACTAAAGCAACATTATCTAAACTATTTACATGCATAAGATATCCATTTAATTATGAGCTTAAAAGATCTACATTAATTTTAATGCACCAAGGTAAATTTCACTAACTTGTTTCTTTCATTAAACATAAGTTAATCGTCTAACATCATTATTTCTTTTATCAATTGATG
>MU223492.1:778042-792334 GCA_018584345.1 Thuja plicata | reverse complement strand
GAAAACTTTTGGAATGGAAGAATCCAAACCAGTGAGTACACCCATGGCTACTGGACAGAAGCTGACAAAAGATGATGACACAAAAGAAGTGAACCAAACACTCTATAGGTCAATGATTGGAAAACTATAGTATGTTGTTCACAGTAGACCTGATATTGCCCTAGCTGTTGGGATTGTTGCAAGGTTTTCTGCTAATCCCAACGAAACTCACATGATGGCAGTCAAAATAATTTTGAGATATTTGAAAGGAATTGAGGACCATGGTCTATACTACAAAAATAATGACAAATTTGAACTCAGAGTTTACACTAATTCTGACTGGGCTGGAAATGTTGATGATAGGAAAATCACTACTGGTGGAGCATTTATTTTAGGAAATAAATTGATCTCCTGGAAAAGCAAGAAACAGAACTACACCTCACAATCTACAACTAAAGTTGAGTATGTGGCAGCAGCCGTTAATTGTTCTAACATTGTGTGGTTAAAGATAATACTGAAAGGTATGAAGGAAGAAATCATTGACCCAGTTGTCATATATTGTGATAATACAAGTGCTATTAATATTTCTAAAAATCCTGTGATGCACTCAAAAACAAAGCCTATAGCTATCAAGTAACACTACTTGAGGGAGCTAGTTCATAATAAAGAAGTGAGACTGGATTATGTGAACACTAAAGAACAATTAGCAGACATATTCACAAAATCACTACCCAGGGATGCTCGTGAGTATCTATGAGGTGAATTGGGGGTGATTCCCCTAACTAAGGCTAATTATGTTTTGTATGGTACTGTTGCATCAAATATTTCATTTAGAAAATTTGACACATTGATGCACAGTAAGTCACACTTTAGGATGCTGGCTAAAGTTGTGAAGATGTACAAGGACAGAAAAGAAAAATTAGTCATACTGAAGATGACAGGATCAACATGATACTGAAGATCTACATGATAAAGATATTGGCATCTTTGGCATTGTTGTCAAAGAGGGAGGGATTACCTATAAAGAGGAAGAAATGAAGGAAGAGATTGCTAAGAAAGAGAAATCACAAAGAGGGAAAGATTACATAGAGGTAGAAGTTACTATTGAAAACATTGAAATGATTATCTACTCAAAGAGAGTCTACAGATGTTTAGACACAGATGATGACAGTGTGATTATAGACACAGAGGGAGAAATGTTTTACAGATAAGAATCAGAATGAAGCTAAAGACATTAATGAAGATTTGTTCATATCAAGGAACACAGGTGAATTTTTGGATTGGTTGGTAACCGTGCTTGTTAAATCATTGTTTTAATATTTTGTGTTGCCATCAATGCCAAAGAGGGAGATTGTTGGAAAGTGACAATGCAAGCAATTGGTATTTTTGTCATTGATGTCAAACCTTTATTGGTGAGACTATTGTTATCTGTTTGAGTACCATATCTACTAATGATGAAGAAAATTTATCAAAAAGACAAAGTGAATGGTTGAGTTAAGGCAATTCAAAGGGTACTTGATCATTTGGCACTCTGGAAAAGTAATTAGTTGTTTATCTTTCAAAGGAATTTTTTATGGTTGTTCTGTGTCGAGCAAGTTTGGTTTGTGCCGAGAAAAGTTGCTTGTGCCGAGTAAAGTTGCTCAATGTCGAGCACCATTGAAATTGCCAAGTGAAAACAGTGATGTTGGCCAACTTACAATAATTGGATTAATGATGATATTTAAGATCTCTGGCTGACTTAGTTGATTTTATTGGGATATGTAATGTTAATTAAAGATTGATCCATGTCATTTAATGTATGGGTAACCATAATTAATGCATGGTTTCAAGATTTAATTAGAGACTACTTTGGAGAAGTAATTTTAATGCAAAGATGGGATGATCCATTGGATCTAACCTATCCTAAGATCTATGATCTTGTTTAAGTGGCAAAATATTTATCTAACCTAAACAGAGAGGTATATACCTCAAGGGGTTATTCATTGTGTGTGGATGAATGTATGTGTATGAAAAAAGGTTTGCATAGTTGATTTACTGTTTGGCATAATCTAGCAGAGAAGGCAAAAGGCATAGGTAGAGTGTTGCATGTGTGATTGCTTGATGGATTTCCAAGCAGATCAAAAGGTTGAAATGATAATGCAAGCTATCCAGTAATTTAACATCAGAGCTGTAATTGGATCTGAATTGAAAAGTAAGTTGTATGTACTAGATCACAAACTACTAATTACTTTCTTACCATTATATCAGTTAAATCCTTTAAAAAGGTTGACTTAACAGTCATTTATATAAATCCTCTAACAAGGTGACATTCAGATTGGAATGTTCTAAGTCCTCTAACAATGCCACTCCTGACAGGGTGATTAAATCCTTTAACCAGGTCACACCTAGCAGTGTGTTATTGTAACCTTTCACAGGGTTGGCTCCTCACAGGGCATCACTTCAGAAGAGTGAATACTTGGTAGCATGTTACTGGTGGTTTTTCCCATATTGGGTTTCCACGTTAAATACTTGTGTCAGCTTGTGTGAATGCTTATCATTTTCTTTAATTTTATATTACTACAAGCTAATTTCAATTGGCAGTAAACTGCATGATTAAATTTGTTGACATATGCTACTGCTACTGAGTAGATTTGAAGTAAAGAAAGTTTTATTTGCTACATCTAGACCTAAGGATAACTGATTCACCCCTCCCCTCTCAGTTATTCTAAATTCATTCTAACAAGGATCTTACAATGGAGAGATATACACTTGATAAAACTATTGAAAATTAGAAGTTACAGTTGTAGATCTACATCGAACAATACAAAGAAGCCAAGGAGAAACTCAGGGAGATGTTGATTAAGAGAAAGGACATGGCATTTCACTGTCATGAGACTGATTATTAGGAAGAAGAGATTTATGACCCATTTGATACATCTACATCTGAATCTGGCAGCATATCAGATGTATATGAAGTAATCATATCAAAGCTATCTGAGAGAAATCAACAACTTACTAAACAAGTGAAAGCACTACAGATCGGTCAAGATACACAAATGGTTAGAATGGTTGAAGTATTGAACGATGCAAAGAAAGATGAAAAAGATAGAAACATGGTTTTTGATGACAGAAGACAAATGACTGAAAAGTTACAAGAAAAAATAAACTGAGATAATGAGACTTACTGAACATTACTTTGAGATCACCAATCAAGTGGTTGTTATGAGTCATCAGGTCAATCGAGTGAATATTGAGCTTGCTAGAAAACTAGAAGACATTAGTGTACTGAAAGAAAAAAATGAAAAAATGAGAAATGAATTGAAGATACTACAACAACATAATGAGGTGATTAAGAGATCTAAAAATAGTATTAAGAGAATGGATAAATTTCTGAACAATCAAAGAAGACTGAACATCAATACCAGATTAGGGTATACCAAGCAAGGAGAATCATCAAATCAAGTTGAACAGAAGAATGTATACTCAAATCTGAAGCCTAAAAACCCCTCTTGCCATCACTATGGAAAAACAGGCCACAAATCAAACATTTGCAGAAGCAAAGAAAAAGGTATTTCAAGAAACTCTCCTAAATTCAATGGAAATTGTTATAATTGTAATAATCAGGGATATCAAGCACATGAAAGAAGATCTAAGCTGAAAAAACAACAGAAGAAACCCTGCATGGATAAATATTGTCAAACTTTCAACATGTATGGTCACACATCACAAGCATGCAGGACTAATACGAAGAAAATATGGAAACCTAAAGAAGAGGAAAGGTAAATCAACCACAAAGACACGGTAATTCTTATGCTTGGGATTATAACAATTGGGCTAGCTACACACCATGTGGTAAATATGGACATATAGCATAAAACTATATGAGACAATGGAGAACTAAATTGGTCAAACTTTGGCATGGCTTGCTCACACTGTCAAAAGGTCGGTCACTTAAGTAGAGATTGTGCAGACCAAATAAATACTCATGGAAGTGGAAATGCAATTGAAGAAATCATGAGAATTAGAAATCAAATGTGGAGGAGAGCATCAAATGATAATATTGGGGCAAGAAAAATAGTCGATGACACCTCATCTGATGGATTAGGTGACTCCACCACCTCCATCTAAGCAATACAAGAAGGTATGGAACTATGTTTTGAAAAGATACATCTTACATCACCTTCTATATTCATTGTACAAATGCAAAATTAGCATGAATTAATATGCACTATGGTATTATATTCTTGGATTACTTTGATTTAAGTTGATTCGGTTAATCGGTACCGAGTTAGTAATTCAATTCAGTAAATATGTGAGAGGCAACTGAGTTGCTAAGGCAAGTGAACATCTGGTATACTCATCGAGAAGAAGTATTGTTAGTATTAATCGAGTGAATTGTTTGTCTACCAAGTGGTTGGTGATGAGAATTTATTACACCAACTAAAGTTATTTGGTATAAAATTTAAGGGAGGTGAACTCATTTGTTCATACAACGATCATAAAGCAGAGCAGGGAAATTGAGAGAAACTTTATAGAAGACCACTTTGAAGGATTTTATAGATATTCTGAGCACATTTTGAGTAGTTAAAGGTTATTTCAAGTAAGCATTTGCACTTACCGAGTTATTTGAGTTCTTTCATGGGAAGCCCTAATTTGAAAAAAAATGGCATCCTAATCACAAACCATGAAGGAAAAGATGGATACAGAAAAAATGTGATTCTTGTTAAGAATTCTACATGCACTGAACCCCATTACAAGATACATCTATATGTTTCATCTCAACCTGATGACAAAGGTACATTCTCCATGATACTTCCTAGGGTTCTACTGGCTCATGATGTTAGAGCATACATTCACTACAAGATCAATGAGATAGGGGATTTTGAGCTAATATTGCCATATCAGACACTTTGCACTGACGGGAAGCTGAAAGATGATCACAAACACCTAGAAGTCAAAGGGTTAACCAATGCCCTACATTTCTCAAAGGAATTCAAAACCGAATGGATCTGGATAGTATTGAGTCGAGTTCATGATGGAAAGATTTGGCTAGATAAACCAAAGACGATTAGCAAGGATGTGATACATGTGGTAACTGGGTATCCTACAACAGACATAACAAAATCCCTAAGGCACTCACTAAGAACATAGATCGAAAGAATAATAGGAGTCAAGTGGGATGGTAGAGGTCTATGGATAAACACCATTAGTGATCATGAACTTAGGTTTAGTGTGTATGTTATTGCATACAAGATCTTCCAGTCAAGAAGACCTAACAATGTTGCATGTGGAGCTGTTGATATTGCATACAATATTGTCAAGAAGGGATTACAACTTGACCTAGCCAAGTTGCTGCAGAGGCAACTAGAAGAAAATATGAGATCAATCTGATCAGCCAGATCTAATACTTGTAAGTTTGGTTCTCTACTGCTATGAAATTTTTCCATCTACAAACCTTTTTCCCCTCCGTCGATAATATGAAATGGAAAAGAAACCAACTGATTACACTACAAATCGGTGACTACATTTCAAGTCTAGGGAAAAACTTTGAACCCGTAATCAATGACTATTTTGCAAAGTTCAATCAAGAATGGAGAAGAGAACAAGAATACCAATGGAGTTGGTAAAGAAGTATAAGGATGAAATATTCTTTGTAGTTTACATAGACACTACTCTCATCAAGGTAGTACAACCGAGGATAGCATGGATATCTCCAATGGATTATGAACTTGATATTGATTTAGCTTCTGAAGCTATAAAAAAGTTTCTTAACAAACCAGTTGACAAACATTCCATGAGATTTGGCACATATGAAGAAGCTAAGGCTAGACTATCTATTGGACTTCAAGTTGAAAAGATGGGTGGGAAGAAGAACAATATTTTTAAGACCTTGAAACAAAAATTTGCTATCACTGATGAAGAACTGGACAAATCAGTTGATGATACCAAGGAGCAAACTACAGTCAGTGAAGATGAAGAACAAGAACATGATGTTGATGCCATCGAGTCCATTGAAGCATAAGTCAAGGCACCTAAGGCCAAGAAGGTAAAAGGTATAAAGATTGAGTCTCCACTGAGGACAAGATCAAGATCGATGACAATAGATTCACCTCCTCTAAAGAAAGGAGTTGCAAAGATTACAAGACCATCACTGAAATACACATATCAAACAAGGAAACCAAAGACCACAACACCGAGACAATGAAAGAAGTATGTAAGGAATAAAGAGGATAAGGATGATTCTGATGACAATACTAATCAATTTAAGGTTGTGCAGAACAAAGTACTGAAGACTATTGATGAGATTGCGGAAGTAATCAGGACAACTGAAATGTTAGGACATTTTAAGATACACGTGTATGCAGATCTAACTACCAAGAATTAGAATAAATTAGAAGAATCTATCATAGGTATGATTAATTTCAAGAAGGTCCCTATAGAATTTTCTACTTCCATTCCACAAGAATTATAAGACAAAATATCAGCCAGATGGACTTATGCACTTAATACAGAGAAACAGATGAGAGAGGAAACTCTCACTCTACTTAAGGTTGATTGCACAGTAGAAAAATTGATGACATCATGCAATAGTATAAAAATCAATTCCCCAAGAAAGCAAGAACACTGAATATAATTCAAGGGAATTTGAAGGAAGTTGATGAAGAGAGCACTAGGATTTGGATCAATCTGTTGAATCCAACTGAGGAAACCAAGGAAACTGAGGACATTGCATCTACATTCGATACAAAGGGACATCGACCAAGAAAATAAACAATAAATATTGTTGATGCAACTATTGATAATGTATTGGATGGTATTCCTAAACTGTTGACTAATCTAGCTCATGAAAAGGTCATAGTAGAAGATATAACTGAAGGTGATCCTGGTGACAAGGAAAAGGAAGATGAAATGATAATCAAAGCCACCGAGACCTTAGATGAAGAAGATACAATAGAGGTCACCCAAGAAATGGTACTAGGAACTCTACCAATTCTAGTACAAGCTATTGATATAGAAAGTGAAGCACAAAATATGACACCCAAGAAGGTCACATATACACATGAAGACAAGGGCGATATACAAGGTAAAGATACTGAACATAGTGGAGCCACAACACAAGGTGATGCACCTATAGATACAACTGATGTGGCATATAAAGGTGAAGGTAACACAAAGACAACATTAGAAAATCCTAACACTGACACCATGTTAGCTACCAAGACACCCTCACAAGGCATCACACTAACAGAGCAAACAAAGAAAGAAACCGAGCAAAAGGCTAAATTAGGGAGAAAGGATATAGTTACATTAGATGAAATCATAGATATCCTTGACTATGATCCACTAACACTTGATCCAGAAATACTTAGGAAATATGGAGAGCTATGCACTCGAAAAGTAGCTCAAGACAAGCTGAGGCAAGAACACAAAAATGGACAGGTGCTAGAGGCAACAATTTGTTCCTGACGTAAACATCAATGAATCAGCCCCCATCATTGATTAACTCACATTTCTCACCGAGGCATTAAATGGTCTAGACATTGATGCCAAGCATATTTTATAAGAGAGAGAAGAAAAGAAGATTCAGTACAAGGTTACTAAGAAGATCATCCAAGCAATGGAAGTAAACAAGGTAACTTTATCATAATTTGTAATAGGATTAGAAATTGTTATTATTGAAGCCCTTACAATTCTGCATTGGTTATGTACTTTAGATCACTTCACTACCAAGCTTAGTGAAAGGATGTAGAAATTAGACGAAGATCTAAAAGATAGTGAAAGAAGTCTTTCAATTGAGCAACATGCATTTCAGATGCATTACACCAAGGTTCTACAAACACAGTGATTGATGATTGATTTTAGGCTATGTTACTACCGCATTTATTTATGATGCAAAATTATGTGACACAGGTAAATAAATTGATTGCCACCCTGGATTTATCAGTTACAGAAAGCATATATGATATGCATGCTCAACTAAACCTAGAGCAGTTAACCCTCGAGAATCTAGAGGAATGGGAGAAGTTATTAGAAAATCTCCAGAAGACCCATCCTAATATTTCTGACAAGTTGTAAGTTATTTCTTTTTGTCATTAATTTAAAAAAAGGGGGAAACATATGTATATACCAAGCATGTACAAAGGGAAAGCCACTATGTATATGTATTATGTATAAGTTGTCGTTTGTATAATACATCTACATATACAATTTTTTGATACTAATGCCAAAGGGGGAGAGTGTTACTCCAAATGAGCTTTGAAGCTTGTCATTAGTATTCAAGCATTCAAATACCCAGTCAGTAACAGAGTCAAAGACAAACTAGCTGGTATGATCACCGAGTGCAGAGTTAACCGAGTGCACTGATCACGCATAGAGTTAACCGAGTACAATGATCACCGAGTAGATAGACTTACCAAGAAGTAGTGTAAACCAAGCACACAGTATATACTGAGATACACAGTGAAAACTAAGCTCTGAGAAACAATATTTACCGAGTAAACTAGTAGTCACATAAAAGTTTGTATTGGCACATCAATCTAGGTAACACCTTTTTTTCAAGCTGGATAACGGTTTACAATGATCGAGGAGAACATTAATTATGAATTTATAGCATTAATTGTTTATATCTCCTATGCTTAGATGATCAAGGTAAATTTTGTACACCGTTGATCTTAGGTTTTCTAAGATATTGTAAAACCCTAATTAGGTCAAGAGGTTTTATATATGTAATGTTAAGATGTCATTTTTTAATGTATGATGATCAAGTAATGATCAAGTAGCTACCATAATAAGGACATCATGAGAACAAAAAAGGGTTTTAGAACAAGGACTACATTGCAGTATTTAGTTTTCAGAACAGAGGCAAGGCTACCGAGCAGAGCAGAAGGTATTATCATTCACAGTAATGTGATAAATCTATGTGTACTTAAAGGATCTATATTTACAATATTGAGATTTTAATTAGTTCATATCACACAACTTTGTTAATCATCTTTGTCTGTGTTCTCCTTATCCTGAGTTTTGAGAGTAGGTTTGTTAACCTTGACTCAAGACCAGATTCATTTCTATCTCCCTCTCAGTTTGACATTATCTCTTTGTCCTTTTGGTCTTGGCCTTATTCAGCACTTTAGATATCACCTCAGTGCTAGTTAGACAAATCAACTGGTTAATGTTAGTACATACTAGAATTTCTTTTATAGAAATCTACATGGAAGGATAGTGTCCCCCGCTTACACAAAACCCTTTGTTTGAGGAATAGCTAAACACTACACACAAGTTAATCTTTCACGGTGACAGACTACCAGAACCAACAATGTCTAGGGAAAATAACAATGATGCTGAAATTCTATCAAATTTTTAATGATCTTGAAGATTTTGAGGAAGAAGTTAACAAATGTCTACAATACCAAGCATTCCTCAAGGTAATGAAGGTTATCATGAACAAAGATAAAGAGAAATAATTTTTAGAACTATATCAACAAGGAGCCCAACTTCCCTCTTATTATAGAGTGGAAGATATCATTGCTAGAAAGGAGGAAACTCCTATGACACTTTTGACCAAAAAAATCCAAGCTCTGCAAACAAAGATACAAGTGATGAAACAAGAAAAAGAGAAACCAATGACAAAATTCACTATGGACACCATTTGTCCATTTCCTTTCAACAAGGACTTACACTTACCTCCATTTCTATGTGGAGTAGAAATCCCTAGATTTAACAAGTGTAGTGATCATTTTGATCCACAAGGTCACATTCAGGAATTTTGTGCCCTATGTAGAGAGTTTATGCATGAGCAGACATATCTCGTGCATCTTTTTCCCCAAATTTTAGGTGGTCAAGCTATGGAGTGGTTTTCAAAGTTTCCCACTAGAATCAAAACGTTTGACAAAATGATGAATTCTTTTACAACAGTATTCATATAACATACATCATCTTTTGTCTATGATCTATTTATGCAACATTCAATAGCAGACATGAGAATCATTCGTGACTTTTCTTCTGTGATGGAGAGGAGTCTTTTCTAGATATCCACGACTCATTCCCGAGTCTTAAAAGATGGATATATTTACTAATGCACTACTTGAAGAGTACAACTATCCACTTCAAATGCAAGACCTCTCCACTTTTGAATAACTTGTGAAGAGTGCACTAAGAATATAAACAACATTGGTCAAGAAGGGTGAGGTTACCCTTTCTAAAGATTCCAAACTTAATCCATGTTCTAAAGATAAGACCAAATAATGGAATATGAACAAATATGTGGTGAATGATGGGGTAGTCAACAACGTCACTCCTCAATCCAAACCAGTAGTCTTGAACTTAATGAGTGGCTCCAAAGCCGTAAAAGATGTTGAAACCACCATGAAATCACCATCCAAAGGGGTTAGTAACCTCATGAAATAAAAACCTTGGGTTAAACGCAAGAGGGACTTCTCTCCTTTGGGATAATCTTACGAATCATCTCTTGAGACTCTAATGGAAAACAAATTGATCATGTTGCCAGATAACTCCAAGCCATACAAACTAGAGATAAAACCAAAATGGTAGAGAGCTAGTGATTACTGTGCATACCACATAAATAAGGGACACATTGGAGAATTTTATGAGGTTAAAACATGATACCCAAGATCTCATTAATAGTGAAACAATCACTTGATAACCATGCTACAAACGCTGATCATAAGGCATTGAAGAATCACTTGCATGAAAATGAGAATGAAAAAAATTCTAAGAAAGGTGCTAGGATCAATCATACGTACAACATCCAGGATGATAAGGTCATCCACATAGTTGAACTAGTCTCTCCTGAGTACTGTGATGTCATCATTGTCAAAAATGATAAGAAAGAGTCTAGAACATCCAATGCTATGACCTGAGTGCAAGAAAAGGTCACCTTGAGAAAGGGGGGATATTCCAACTCCTTATCTATAAATCAACCAACAACATCCAAATAGTGGGTTTCAACCAAGAAACAGCTGATCACAATTTCTACCAAGGTGTCATAGTCTAAACAAATGGCTTTGTCCCATGTTGCAGAATATAGCATCATCAAGCAATTGCGAAGAACAAACGCCCAAATTTTGATCTTTAAATTGCTCAAACCTCTATGGATCATAGAGAGATCTTAGATAAAGCCTTGTCAATTCATAATGTCCCTAAAGACTTGGATCTAGATCAGTTGCAATCTATGGTGGGTCATTTGACTTTTCCACAATACCTGTCATTTTCAGAGGAAGGTGATAAATCCTTGAGTCATCCACATAATCTTCCATTGCACATTGAAGTCATTATCCATAAAAATTGCATCAAACAAGTCTTGATAGATAGAGGTGCAGGTTTGAACATCTGTACATACAAGCTAATTGAACTACTCAGATTTTTACAATATGTCATTGATCCAAAGATGAAAATTACTATAAAGGTGATGCAGGTGTTGGAGATTTGATTCTGAGCAGTTGATTGATTGTATGTTTGTCATTGATGACAACATATATTACGCAGTAGTAATTCTATATGTACTTATCAGAGTGATGACATGAAGACTTGAGTGGTTAGATACATGTTGTAGACATGTTTATTATGTTATGCTCATACACACAGATCCAGATATGATGTTTCAGTCAAGTTGTGTAATTCTGTTATTGGCAGTTACAGTTCTGGAAGAGTATCTATTTAGAGCCAATGTATGTAATGTGTTTCTTGAGTTGCACCTATCTTCAGGATATGTGTGTGTATATACATGATTATTTATGAGTTGAGGGTAGTTATCAAAAGGTGCCAAACATGTTTCAAGAAGATTGCAAAGATAGAGTTAATTTGGTGAGGTCGACTTAGTGAAGCGTCGCGTCTATTCAGTTTATACTTGCATGGTTATAATTATGTTTGTGTGCTTAGTAGAGATCACAAGGATGTTATGAAGAGTTTTCTTACAGGTCCCATGATCTCATAGTTTTAAAAAGATACTTATAGCAAGTCATTTTTGATACGCTAAGTGTGAATGTTATGAAAAGAGATGAAATATGTACAGAGTAGAATATCAGATGTGGTTCATTCATCAAGAGTCTATGTAAAGAAGAAGTGAAAGATTGTAATACACTAGAACTGATCAAGAGAGTAGTTCTACTCTACAGTTCATCATCAGATATAGTGCATATCTGTTATACAGAAGGTTGCAGCCTTCACCATTAAGCAGTGAGCTTTTGGACAGTGAGTCCACCACCCCTAACAAGGTTATTTATAAAAGACTCCTAATAGGGTTTGACCCTTAACCAGGTCACTATACTTATTACATTGTAAAGTACAACTCCTAATAGGGTTGAAATATCTTCTAACAGGGATTACTATAAACAAGTATAGTTTATTGTGGGTGCTAATTCCCACCGGGGTTTTTACCATTTGGTTTCCCCAAAATCAAATTGTGTTGTGTACTATGTTATCTAATTAAGCATTTACTTTGTTGTATTCTGAAGTTAAGGAAGTAAAAAAAGAATTAAAATTACTGATAACTGATTCACTCCCCCTCTCAATTATCCTTTGGGACTATTCTAACAATTGGTATTAGAGCCAAGTGCCTTAGAGAAGAATCCTAACAGCTTAAGGTAGATCAGATGTCTTACTTCAGAAAAGAAAGTCCTAAGTTTGATGGAGAGAACTATCTGGATTGGAAGAACAAAATGATAACACATCTACAGTGTGTTGGCTTTGAGATCTTTGAAATTTCTACACAAGAATTTGTAATTCCATCTCTGAAAGACCTTACAAAGGATGATGCTACTAATAAACAAAAGGAAACATTTACAAATAATACAATTGCTAAAGAAGCCCTAATCAGTGTCCTATCTGACAGCAAATTTTCTGAGATCAATAAAATTATCAGAGCATATACCATATGGAAGTATTTAGAAGTTATGTTTGAAGGAGATATTCAAGCAAAGAATGCGCGTAGGAAGACATGGAAAAAGAAATACAACAAACTTGAGATGTTACCTGAAGAGAACATTAGAGCTTACAATCAAAGGATTAATGAAGTAGTCTCTAGAATTAGAAATAATGGTGGAGAAATATCAGAAGAAGACATAATGGACAAACTACTAACTACTTTAACATCAAACTATTAAACAAGATAAGCATTCTAGGGGAAACCATGCAATTCTCACAAGACTTCAAAAGAGAGACTTTGATCAGAAAAATCTATGCATTTAAGATATCAAGATTGAAGGTTGAACCTAAAAGTGAAACAGCTTTCAAAGCCTCAGTCCATGGTAAGAAATCCTTACACATCTCCAGCCATAATGAGAAAAAAGAAGTTGATGAAGAACTAGAAGAGATCAATGCTATGATTGCTAAAAGATAAAAGAAAGGAAAAGGAAAATACGAAGGACAACTTCCATTCAAATGTTTTTCATGCAACAAGATTGGTCACTTTGCATCTAAGTGTCCCACAAGAGTCAAGAAGTTCAAATCTGATTACAAACCCAAATATAAGAAGGAATGTTATCATGCTGAAGAAGGTGTAACTAATGAAGATTCAGGAGAAGATGAAATTGGATTCGTTTCCCTTAGAGACATGGAAAGGATGCTCAAGGAAATTGACATTGCAGATGAAAAGGAAGAACAAGAGTTAGCCCTAATTTCCAAAGCAGACATCAGAACTGATCGGATCATTGATAGTGGATGATCTCATCACATGACAGGTGACAAAGATAGATTTGTTAATTTAGAAAAATACAAAGGTGGTATGGTTAGTGATGACATTATTTTTCCATTAGTATAATTAGTGAAAAACATAGATAGAAAGCATTACTGGCAGACAGCAATCATTACCGGCGAAACAAAAGCAGTACCGGTGAAATGCAAGCATACTCGACGGAACAAAGATTTTTGAGAAAAAGCTAAGTATAAAATTGACAAGCATCACCGGCGACCACAAGCATCACCAGAAACATAGTTTTCAGAACAAACCCGACAGGAACAGACAAGCATACCCGATGACATGTTCAAGAAAGGAACACCGATGACCAAGAACACCGACTGTCAGAACCGACAGTCAGAAAAGTCACAAATTGTGGATCTGAGTTTTTACACGGTGGATAAAGCAAAGTTATTCTATTTATAGAATTTTTATTTATTTTTTATGGTCATGCAAGCTTTATGTAAATTCTTTAAAGTGTCCTAACGGATCTAAAGCATATCTAACTACAGATCACGATCAAGTTGTATATCTTGAATCTAGAGTTAACTTGTGAATGCATGAATCAAGAATTGAACCTAAGCTAGTATAAATAGATGTTCATACTCAATTGTGAGTACATGAATTCTTTATCATTGATAGCC
>MU223492.1:754253-764521 GCA_018584345.1 Thuja plicata | reverse complement strand
CATTCATATTGTTTCTGAATACCCACTTTGTTCCAATCACATTTTTGTCACTGGGTCTAGGGACCAATTCCCATGTATCATTTTTAATTATCTAATCTAATTCTTCTTTCATTGCATTCTTCCAATCTAAATCATTATAAGCATCTTCAAAACTTAAAGGTTCAATCTGTGAAAGAAAACATACCTCTTCATCCATTGTTAGACTTTTTGCTTTTGATCTGGTCAAAACACTGCTGCTCTGATCTTTAATGATATCATCTTTAGAGTGGTATCTAGATGTGAATTTAGGAACCTTAGGTGTTACTTCTTCTTCTGTAATATTTGATTCTTCTCTACTTGATTCAGGGTCATTGCATGAGACATCAATGCAATCAAACATTTCTTCAATAACAGTATCTTTGCTGCTAGGCCTAGGTTCATCTTCAATCATAGGTACATATTCATAGTATCTCTCTTGAACCATAAAATTCTCATCAATTTTTACATGAGTACTTTCAATTACCTTTTTCAATCTCAAATTGAAACATCTATATGCTTTGCTTTTTGTAGAGTAACCAAGGAAAATACCTTCATCACTCCTAGCATCAAACTTACCAACACCATCATCTCTCTTGATGTAGCACACTCTGCCAAAGATTCTAAAATACTTTACTATAGGTACATTACCAAACCAAAGTTCATAGGGTGTCTTATCTGCACCTGGCCTCAATTGATTTTTGTTGATAGTATAGACTGTTGTATTCACTGCATCTCTCCAATATGTGTGCACAAATTTTCCTTCAATCATCATAGTGCGGGTTGTATCAAGTATAATCTTGTTCCTCCTTTCTGCAATCCCATTCTGTTGAGGGGTTCTAGGAGCACTTAACTATCTTTTTATTCCATGTTCTTCACAGTAATTATAAAATTGATTAGAGGTGAACTCTCCTCCTCTATCTGATCCCTGACATTTTGGTTTTAATCCAGATTCATTATCAACCTTAGCTTTGAATATTTTGAACTTCTCAAAGGCTTCATATTTCTCCTTTAAGCACACAACCCACATCATCCTTGAAAAATCATCAACAAACAAAATGAAATACCTTTCTCCGTAGTATGATCTTGTTTGGGTAGGACCACATAAATATGTATGCACTAGGTCCAATTTGTTTTCAGTTGAGTTCTGCTTGCTTCTAAAAGAACTCCTTACATTCTTTCCCATAACACATTCCCTACACATTGTGTAAATTGGTCTTGCAATACTTGGAAGGTCTCTGACTGCCTTGACATTACTTATCTTTACTATGTTATAAAAATTTAAATGACAGAGTCTCTTGTGCCATGACCAACTGTCATCTACTTTTGCAACAAAACAACTTACATCTAAATTGAGCTGAAAAACATTACCTTTTCTTTTTGAGCCTAATGCAATCATGGGTCCATCCTTTTTGTTAATGATGCACTTGTTGTCTTTGAACTCCAAATGATAACCTTTTTCAAGTAGTTGTCCAACACTTAGCAAGTTATGATGTAATCCATCAACATATAGAACATCATCTGTCTTGTTCTTTCCATCCAAAGTGATAGAACCTATGCCTATGATAGGTTTAGGAGTGTTATCTCCAAATCTAACCATACCACCTTTTTATTTGTCTAGATGAAAAAATCTATCTTTGTCACCTGTCATATGGTGAGAGCATCCACTATCAATGATCCAATCAGTTCTGATGTCTGCTTTGGAAATTAGGGCTAACTCTTGTTAGAATAGTCTGGAAGGATAACTGAGAGGGGGGGGTGAATCAGTTATCAATAACTTTAATTATTTTTCCTTCTTTAACTTTAGATACAATTAACTAAATGCACATTCAGATAACATAGTACACAGCACACAATTTGATTATGGGGAAACTAAATGGTAAAAACCCCGGTGGGAATTAGCACCCACAATGAACTATACTTGTTTATAGTAATCCCTGTTAGAAGATATTTCAACCCTGTTAGAAGTTGTACTTTATAATGCAATAAGTATAGTGACTTGGTTAAGGGTCTGACCGTGTTAGGAGTCTTTTACAAATAACCTTGTTAGGGGTGAGGACTCACTGTCCAAAAGCTCACTGCTTCAATGGTGAAGGCTACAACCTTCTGTAGAATAGATATGAACTATATCTAATGATGAACTATAGAGTAGACTTGATGTCTTGATTAGTTCCAGTGTATTGTAATCTTCTGCATCTTCTTCACATAGACTCTTGATGAATCAACCACAACTGATATTCTACTCTGTACATTTTCTGTCTCTTTTCGTATCATTCACACTTAGCGTATCACAAATGACTTGCTATAAGTATATTCCTCAAAGTATGAGATCATGGGACCTATAAGACAACTCTTCATAACATCCTTGTTGGCTTTACTAATCACACAAGTATAATTACAACCACACAAATATAAACTGAATAGACGCGACGCTTCACTAAGTCGGCCTCACCAAATTATCTCTAACTTTGCAATCTTCTTGAAACACGTTTGGCGCCTTTAGATAACTATCATCAACTCATAACTAATCATGAATATACACACACATATCCTTAAGATAGGCGCAACTCAAGAAACACGTTAAATACGTCGGCTCTGAATAGATACTCTTCCAAAACTGTAACTACCAATAACAAAATTACACAACTTTACTGAAACATCATATCTGGATCTGCGTGTATGAACATAACATAATAAGCATGTCTAAAACATGTATCTAACCACACAAGGATTGATATCATAATTCTAATAATTATATACAGAAACAATATTGTGTATTATATGTTGTCATCAATGACAAATATACAATCAATCAACTGCATAGAAACAAATGTCCAACACATACTTGTACCTTATTGTGTATAGATGTATCTGTTGATGTCCATATCAGTGTTTGCATCAACATGAATTATCTTCAGAGTTTATATAGGCTGATGCAACCTCCTAGTTAGCTTCCTGACTGATAGACAAGGGTTGGACCCCTAGTCTCTGTCTCAGGTACTCAAATGTATCCTTCGGTAATGGCTTGGTGAATATATTAGCTAATTGTTCCTTTGATTGAACATATTCTGATTGAGTAACAGTTGTAAAGGATAAAATGAATGAACTAGGTTTAGAGGTGTTCATTTAACATTAAATCCTTTACATTTAAATATTTTATGTGTTTATTATTGTTGTGGGGGTAAATAAGATTCTCTCCTTCTAAACTTGAATATGCAAATGAAAGTTCCAAGTTGATTAACCCAAAAGAAAGGATCAATACATAAATGAATCAATCATTTAGAAGCAAGAATAAGGAAGGAAGATCTTAAGTACCCAGGATTGATTGATTTGATTAATTTGAATGTATAATAGATTTATATAGATTGAAAACCTTAATTGAATTGAATAGGAGAAATGCACTAACCTTGAAATATTGCAGATCAAAGAATATTGTTTTCTGAAGCCTGTGTTGAGTTTCTAGAAAATCCAAGACCAAATTTGGAATAGAAACGCAGAGATGGACAAAACCCAGAAATATTTTTTCATTCTGAGATAGTTCTGATTTGTACTCTCAAGTCAATGTCACAATTTTCTAGTATTTCCAATTGTGCCCTAGGTCACAATTGACCTAAAAAGTCTCAGACTGAAATTTTGTTTTCAGATCCTGGAAGTTTGCCGAAAGGGGTATCTGAATCTTCGTCCTAGTCTTCTGTTTAAAACCTATACCTACAAGAAAAAGGGATTTGTTTGTTGGGGGAGGGGTTTGCCTTAGTCAAACCTTGATTTAGGAGTTAACCTTGAAATTAATAATGAAATAAAGAATGCTTGCAAGTAGTAGAAGTAAATCTAATAATGAAGCTATGATATTCAAATAGATATGCAATTGCATTTCAAATGTAAACAAGTATGTGAATATGAAAGCTTGGAATCAATTAATTAGAAACCATAAACCTCCATGATTGTATGCTTGGATCCACCTTGAAGGGAGAATGAATGAGTCTTGAGGATTGCACAAAGGATCTTGAAGGAAGATCACACCACCATAATGGCTTGATCTAGGGTTTGAAGGATGAATCTTGAATGTTTGAACTAAATCCCTTTAAAGGCTTGAAAGCTTGAATCCTTGATCTTCAATGGAGAACTTGAATGCTTGGGAGCTTGAAAAAATGTAGAATAAATGGATGCTTGAAATTTTTCCTTGATGACTTCTTGCTTGATTTTAGTTGGAGAGAATTAGTGCTCAATAGTTTTTTATAGTCTCTTTGAAAATGAGAGGAGAAAGCTTCCTTTTATATGAAACTAGGGCACAATATTCTAGAGAGGAAAACATAGGAGAATTAAAAATCCAATTAAACCCATGCCCATAGAAGAGGACCCATATTAAATATAATTTAAGATTTTCCACTTCGGAACCCAAAATAGCCAACCCAGAAGCAGGAAAATGAATTTTTGATGACCTCCGGCAGCCAACTGGCTTCCAGATTTGAAAGGGGGACCCAGGTCAAGGTCGAGGTCATCCTTTACCTTGGTCAAGGTTAAGTTTGACCTTGACCCAGGGGGTTAGGACCCCTACAAAATATGTCAAATGAGATGGGAGGTGCCCGGAGAGGCCCAATCAGAGTCCTAAACAGACACAGAAGTAAGAGAGGAGGAAAAAATGAGGGGATAGTATGATTATAGACAAAAAAATCCCCCAAGGAGGTATAAACATTCTTAACATGGAAGTGATTCCATTTTAAGATGATACATTAAGCCCCCACTTTAGCAGAAGTATGGAAATCGAACATGCTTTCGATAAAGTTAGAAGAAAGACTATGGTGGATCGCAACGAGGTAGAACATCACTAAGTTAAAGACATAAGTCCTTAGACCAAGGATTCTAACTCAACGTACATGCATAAAGATATGAAAAATAAAGAGCCACTAATCATAAAGAGCGTACATGATTACATAAGTAAGACAAGAGCAACACTACAGATAACATAGCTTCATGATCTAATCCTACTAGCATGAAAGCGAAAAGAGAGAAGGGAGAAATTGATTACCTCACCTAGTAATATTCCCACCTTACCATGAATCACCAAAGAGGGAGAGCCTAATAGGTTCACCCATAAACTATTCTTTGTAATTATAATGCGTCTTCTGACGGCTTTTGAAATATCCATAGATCCACATTCTTGTATCACTATGAAAAATGTAAAATTCATTTCTTTTTAGGATTTAGCAACTTATGTGCATTACCTTCCAAGGATTTAGCATATTTTAAAATGTAAAATGTTTATCTCTTTAGGATTTAGCAAATTATGTGCATTACCTTATGAGGATTTAGCAAAAATAAAAATAAAAATGTGTGTCTCTTCAGGATTTAGCAACTTATGTGCGTTACCTTCCGAGAATTTAGCATGTTGTAAAATGTAAATTAATGTAAAACATAGTACAAGGGAGACCCTATATATGCCACCCTCCTTATCATTAATACCCACTAGGTAGGATAAGGAAGAGAAAAAGAGGATACCTACTTCACAAAGTAAGGATATATCCACTTAATAACGATATACACTATATCCTTAGCAAAGAGTATTAACCCTTACCTCTAAGAACATAGATAATCATGAAATGGATATGTCGCATATGGAAAAGGATCCTCAAAGAGGAAAATATCTTATCATAAATACCCCCACCATAGAGGAGTGCTTAGGATAAAATACCATCTTCAAAAGGAAGAGGGATCAAATATTCGATCATCTAGCCCCCTGCAATGAAGAGGAAGAGGAATCTCGGAATGAAGGATTCAAACTCTAACCCAAAGCAAAGGCAAGAGTTTATCAAGAGAATATTTTTCAAAATAAAGAAGAGGTGATGACCTAGGACAATCACCTCCCGTATAAGAGGGTATTTATAGTAAAAAACATACATCTTTATAAGGAAATAATGTTATATGATAAACAAATGCCACTAAGATAAGGAAAGTAAATCCTTAGATAGAGGAAGAAGGAAAATACCTTGCCCCCCAGGGATGAAAGCAAGGGATATATCAAATTATATCAAGAGATTTCATAGCAAAGAGATATCTTTATAAAACAAATGTCCTAGAAAAGATATCATGAATGATTTATAGGGATAGAATATAGAAAGAATAACCAATTAAAATCAAAACAAGATACATGCAAAGAGCAAAAATGGATCCTAGAAGATTGGAATAAAATACCTCTTGACCCCCAGTGAAGAGATAAGAGGAAAAATATGATCTAACTTGTAGAAGAATGAGGGGAATGCCCTTTATCAAAATTATGAATAAATTGTAATACTGCACAAGAATGAGATATAATTCCCAAAGCAACTCTTTCTCAGACATATAACTTGAAATGCACACAATCAGCAAGTAAATTTTTATTACTATAATGAAAAGGACATTTATATTTAGAGAGAGAATTTTTTGGAATAGGTTTGAAGATTTATTTCTTATAATTCATTAATTGGACATACACTTTCTTATCCACATCTTGAGGAGTATCAGGGTGATCTAAAGAAGGTGTGGGAAGAAGAACATGAAGAGGAGGACGAAGGTTAAGGTCAAACACCCTGGTTGGAGGAGGTGGAAAACCTATACCATGCATATCTTGTTTAGGAGATTAACGAATCAGGTTTTTAATGCCTTTTTCATTGATACCAAGCCCTAAACCTTTATATCCTTGTTTATCCACCATAGTATATCTGATAGTGTACATATCTTGCAAAGCTTCAATAGGAGGAGATTGATTATGGTGCTCATGAGAAAATGTTGTGTATGGTGAAATGATAGGATTAGAAGAGGTTTCCTTGTTTTTCCCTTTATCATCATCATGGATTGGATAGGGAGGTGAAGGTAAATGAAAGAATTCTCGAACATCATTATCATGAATCCTAGCTTGAGCCCCATCATAAGTGTGGGAAGAACTAGGGATTGAAGGTGGAGAAATAGAAATAGGAATATTTAGAATTGCATTAGGATTGATAGGATTAGGGTTAGGAAGATTAGGATCTAGATTAGGCGTGATAGGAGTAGGAATATTAGGAGGTGAGGCATCATCTACCCAATTCTTCACATAATCCATAAGAGTAATAAGTCCACTACACAAATCCTTAATGAAAGTTTTGAAAGTAGGAAGACTAGTATTAGTTAGTCTCGAAATAGCATAAGCAAGTGAAACATGAAGATTCACAAACATAATGAAATGAATGATACTCTCATAAACATCATAAATACTATAGAGAGATGCTAAAAGAAGAAAAATGAGAAAAACAACCATCCCCCAAAGCATCTTGAAGATCTTCATAATGAATGTAATGCAAGAAGTGTTTTTATATGTTAATGTTTTATGTAGATTTTTTTGGATTTTTAAAATGAAAGAGTATGAAACTAATTGAATATGTAAGATCTAGTCTCTAAGAAAAAGAGGCAAAGAATCTAACACAAAAGAGAAAGAGTTGTCTATCGTGGGTTCACCAAAATGTAAAGGATAAAATGAATGAATTGGGTTTAGAGGTGTTCATTTAACATAAAATCCCTTACATTTAAATATGTTATGTGTTTATTATTGTTATGGGGGTAAATAAGATTCTCTCCTTCTATCCTTGAATATGCAAATGAAAGATCCAAGTTGATTAACCCAAAAGAAAGGATCAATGCATAAATGAATCGATCATTTAGAAGCAAGAATAATGAAGGAAGATCTTAAGTACATGAGATTGATTGATTTGATTAATTTGAATGTATAATAGATTTAGATAGATTGAAAACCTTAATTGAATTGAATAGGAGAAATGCACTAACCTTGAAATATTACAGATCAAAGAATGTTGTTTTCTGAAGCCTGTGTTGAGTCTCTGGAAAATCTGAGACCAGATCTGGAATAGAAATGCAGAGATGGACAAAATCTAGAAATACTTTTCCATTCTGAGACAGTTCCAATTTGTACCCTTAGGTCAATGTCACCATTTTCTAGTATTTTAAATTATGCCCTAGGTCACAATTGACCTAAAAAGTCTCAGACTGAATTTTTTTTTTCAGATCTTGGAAGTTTTCCGAAAAGGGTATCCAAATCTCAATCCTGATCTGTTGTTTCGAACCTATACCTACAAGAAAAAGGGGTTTGTTTGTTGGGGGAGGGTTTTTCCTTAGTCAAACCCCGATTTAGGAATTAACCTTGAAATCAATAATGAAATAAAGAATGCTTGCAAGTAGTAGAAGTAAATCTAATAATGAAGCTATGATATTCAAATAGATATGCAATTGTATTTCGAATGTAAACAAGTATGTGAATATAAAAGCTTGGACTCAATTAGAAACCATAAACCTCCATGATTATATGCTTGGAATCCACCTTGAAGGGAGAATGAATGAGTCTTGAGGATTGCACAAAGGATCTTGAAGGAAGATCACACCACCTTGATAGCTTGATCTAGGGTTTGAAGGATGAATCTTGAATGCTTGAACCAAATCCCTTCAAAGGCTTGAAAGCTTGAATTCTTGATCTTCAATGGAGAACTTGAATGCTTGGGAGATTGAAAACATGTAGAAAAAATGGATTCTTGAACTTTTTTCTTCATGAATTCTTGCTTGATTTCACTTGGAGAGAATTAGTGCTCAATATTTTTTTATAGTCTCTTTGAAAATGAGAGGAGAAAGCTTCATTTTATATGAAACTAGGGAACAATCTTCTAGAGAGGCTGACATAGGAGAATTAAAATCCAATTAAACCCATGCCCCTAGAAGAGGACCCATATTAAATATAATTTAAGATTTGCCACTTCGGAACCCAAAACAACCAACCCAGAAGTGGGAAAATGAATTTTTGATGACCTCCGGTAGCCAATTGGCTTCCAGATTTGAAAGGGGGAACCAGGTCAAGGTCAAGGTCATCCTTGACCTAGGGGGTCAGGACCCTTGGAAAATATGTCAGATGGGATGGGAGGTACCTGGAGAGGCCCAATCAGGGTCCTAAACAGACAGAGAAGTAAGAGAGGATGCAAAAATGAGGGGATAGTATGATGGTGGCCAAAAAAATCCCCCAAGGAGGGCTAAACGTTCTTAACATGGAAGTGATTCCATTTTAAGATGATACAACAGTGTTAAATTATTTAAGACATCTAAAGGACAAAGGATTTTTTTGGAGTAACTGATTCACCCCTCCCCTCTCAGTTACTTATCTCATTTCCAACAATAGATACCTACAATCTGTTGTAAAATTTGAAATCCAAGAAAAATTTTGATCTCTCCAAACATTGACATTTCAAATTCTTTCCTCATTTCATCAGCAAATGAAGTGCATAGGTTATCATTACCTCCAAATTGTTAGAATGAATTTAGAATAACTGAGAGGGGAGGGGTGAATTAGGTATCCTCAGGTCTAGATGTAGTAAATAAAAACTTTCTGTATTTCAAATCTACTCGGCAGCAGTAGCATATGTCAACAACATAATTATGAAGTTTACTGTATAATGTAATTAGATTGTACAAACATAACAGTAAAAGAAACCATAAGCATTCACACAAGTTGACACAAGTATTTAACATGGAAACCTAATATGGGAAAAACCACCAATAACATGCTACCAAGTTTCACTCTTCTAAAGTGAGCTCTATGAGGAGCCAACCTTGTTAAAGGCTACAATAACACACTGTTAGGTGTGACCTGGTTAAAGGATTTAATCACCCTGTTAGGAGTGGCCTTTTTAGAGGACTTAGAACATTCCACCTGAATGTCACCTTGTTAGAGGATTTATACAAATGACTGTTAGGTCAACCTTGTTAAAGGATTTTAACTGATACTATGGTTAGAAAGTAATCAGCAGTTGTGATCTGATAAATACAACTTACTTTGAAAATTTAGATCCAATTAGAGTTCTGATGTTAACTTACTAAGTGGCCTACATTGTCATTTCAATCTTCTGATCTGCTTGGAAATCCGTCAAGCAATCAAACATGCAACTCTCTGCTTCTATGTTCAGCCTTCTTTGCTAGGTCATGCCAATCAATAAATCAACTATGCAATCCTCTTGCATACATGTACACAAATCAGTACATCCACACTTGCACACTTAATGAATAACCCCTTGAGGTTATCATATACCTCTCTATCTAGGTCAGATAAATCTTTGCCGCCTAATCAAGATTGTAGATCTTAGGTTAGGTCAGATCCAACGGATCATTCCATCATTACATTACATTTACTTCTCCAAAGTAGTCTCTAATTAAATCTTGAAACCATGCATTAATTATGGTTACCCATA